>CM023452.1:107415324-107691189 GCA_013339765.2 Haemaphysalis longicornis | reverse complement strand
TTGAAGCGTTGGCCCGAACACAACTGAGGATATGCGCAAGAAAAATTGGGCCCATCTCCCGTGAGGGGGACTCGAGTAAATGCGTCACATAGGGGGTGGGTGTATTGCGTTAACGTTTAGTGTTTGGGGAGTTGGTGGTAGTGAATGCGTTGTATCAGCCGCTTGTGACGTAGTTTGAATGAGTCAAGGATTTAAGGCGCGTTCATAGCCTCCCATTCTGTGTCAGCTTTGTGGCGCAGTGGGTAGAGCACCATGTTACATTGCGTTCCGCCCGCAGGGTCGAGGGATCGAAACCAGGCGCCGGATAGTATTTTTTTTATAATAGTGTAGGGGGGGGAGGGGTGCGGACAACGACGGTGCGGACTACGATGGACGTCAACGCGGGTGACATCGTGAGTTACTGAAATTCTCTGCATTTAAAAATTACACCATTTTCCCGTGGGGAACCCTGATGAGGATGCGAAGCATCATAGGGGTTCCGTGTGGTTCCATTGTGTTGCCGTTATGTTGGCGATCTTGGTGTTTAGTAGCGCCAGAGGGAATTCCGCGTCCGGGTCCACACCGGTGGCAAAGGCACTCAAGTACTGTTGTGTTACGGTGAGTAGGTGGTGGTTCTCGAGGCGCCGAAACTTGTCCGTCGATGTTGTCGTCTGTGTGTAGAATCAGTAGACTCCGTAGGCGCTGGTGAGGTAAAGGTTGTTGACGTTGGTGCACCGGCTGAGAGCTACGTACACGCCCTCCTCTTCGCAGCTTTGTCTTCTCCTTCTGCTTCTTCAGCGTTTTCCCTATGGGAAGATGACGACGGTGGTTGAACGTGAAGCTATCTCCTGATGGATTCTGTGGTTGGCCAATCCCTAGGGGCATCCTGCCACAATCATCATCAGAGGCGCTGCGGACGGGGGAGAGCAACGTACACGCCCTCCTCTTCGCAGCTTTGTCATGTTCTCCTTCTTCTTCTTCAGCAGTTCCCCTACGGGAAGATGACGACGGTGGTTGAACGCTAAGCCACCTCGTGATGGATTCTTTGGTTGGCCAATCCCTAGGGGCATGCTGCCACAATCATCATCAGAGGCGCTGCGGACGGGGCACCGCGGCGGGACATCCCCCGAGCCAGAGATGCTTCGCATCTAAAACAACGCAAAGCTGCTCGCGCTGCCATTACCGCCTCAAGTTCGGCTCATCGAGTAGCGGAGAATCCTTCCTGGATAAATAGTAACTTGTCACTTGGAACACCGGCGTGGGCCATTGTCACTTCTTCAGAGGGATTTCAGGATATATTTTCGACGGCGTCTGTCACTTCTAAGCACGCGCAAATGACCGGTTGCCGGTTTATGCATGCCCACGTTTGTAGTTGAGAATAGTGGGAGGGAGGAGGCGAGGCGTGCACGCGCAGCTGTAGGTTTGATGCCCGTACCGATGGATGGCACACCGTTGGGCTGAACGAGCTTTAAACGCTGACGTTAAACGGCCTCAATGTGACCTGTCCGGAGTCCTCATTGGTAAAGCGGATTGAGTTTGTGTTAGGGTATGTTCAGAATACCGACGCAAAGCCGTATCGTGATCTATGGCCGTAAAAAAACGGCATGTGACGCAGTTTGGTTGGCTGAGACGTGAAATGACGTCATTCTTAAAGTTATTACGGCAGTTGCGCCAACAGTCTCAACCTGGCCTTACACAAAAAATTCCGCGCATTTCCCCTAGGGGAAGAATGTGAAAGTGCGAATGCACGAGTTGAATTTGCGCGGTTCGGTAATGTTCGCGAAAGAGAGATCACACACACACACACAACTACAAAGAAAGAAAGATGCATTTATTCACAGACACCTATTTGTGTTGTCGTTGTACTTGATTGCTAGAGCGGATCTCAGCTTTGAAATTTCGTGTCAGTACTCCTTTAAGCGGGTGCATTAGCCCTTCTCACGCCCGATTCCTGGCCAATCCCCAGACGTGGGTATGTGCCATGTCAGCGGCCAGTCCGCGCGCGCCCATCTCCCCCGTTGCTAGGGAAGACGAGGAGCGCGCGCACCCGCAGCTGTTGCTATGCGGACTACGGCGGCGGACGATTCAGGCTCGCTTAAGAAGTGCATTCGCACTTAACAGTAAGATGCCCACGCCGCGGGAGGAACACAGGCAGTTCCTTGTTTATCTGCCAGAAGAAAGCTTGGATCCTTTAGAGGTTCATTCAGCTAATTGGCTAGGAAACATGCTCCATCGCAAATTACGATAAACGCGCTTTCTTTCATGCACTCCGTGGACAGCGTCCAAGCTTTGCAGGTCATCCCTCTTCACAGAGTGGAAGGGCAGTAATTTTTTTGTACAGCCGTTGTCCATCCAGCAGGCTTGGTAATGCGAGGCTCACATGAAGTGTGGCGGCTCACTGTGGACATTTGAGGAAAGTAATTGATGGTGCGGGCCTATTATACTAGAAGAGTGTGGTGTGTTGAGTTGGGCTAGCAGGAGAGTGGAGATTTTCGATTGAAAGTAATAGCGAGGACGTACTATGGCGAGCACCACCTTGCTGGTCTATGGTCACATGACTATTAAAAAGTTTGTTCGTCCTAGATTTAATAATTTATCGCGGCAAACCCTTCATTTATAGGTTTTATGGCATACCGTTTTGAAAAATATTAACTCCGTGCGGTATTAAAAACAGGGATATAAAGATTAAGTGCTATTGGTTGCAACAACATATGGCAAAAATCCGACCATCCAAATTGCCTGAGATAGGGAATCGAGAAAGGTACCAATACCAAAGCAAAAGCGGTATGTAGGACTTTGTTAAAGGTGTACAGAACTGAGTAAGTTTTGAAGAACAACAGGTATATTTATAATAACTCTAAAGTCCTTACTTTTCTTTTGTGGTACATTACCCGAAATTTTTGAGAAATGTGTGGCTGCGGAAAGGAGGGCATAAATATTGCCGTCTTGTACTGAAATGATGATGATGATGATGGTTTGATTTTATTGGCGCAAGGCCGACATGGGCAAAGAGCGCCAAACACAAAGTGATTTGATGAGGAGAGAACAACAAATAAAATCAGTTAAAAGCTATGAGCACGGCTGGTGTAAATGGCCAGGGTGAAGAACAAGAGTGGTTTAGAATAAATAAGGTGGCTGGTGTATAGGACCAGGGGGTAAAAGCTATGGGTGGTATGAGATGAGCTGTAAAAAGTGAACTTCTGATAGGAACTGAAAGGTGCGTTGAACAGAAAACATGGCATCGTCTCCTAAGAAGTATGACGGGTGTGGTGGAATATGTCGTGTGTGTAGTTGAGGGAAGTGTTTGCGTCGTGTAGTGTCGAGTGCCTTACATTGTATGAGAATGTGCATCACGGATAGGGCCTCTCCGCACCTGCTGCACTGGGGTCTAGATGATCCCGTCAGCAGATACGAGTGCGTCGCATGGGTGTGCCCTATCCGCAGCCTACCCAAGGCGACTTCCGTGTGTCTGTTGTGTGAGTCAGTTGTGTACCGTCCCAAGTGTGGCTTTATTACATGTAGTTTGTTGTCTGTCTGTTCGTCCCAGTGTGTTTGCCATGTTCTGCGCAGGTGTTGTCTTATGTGTGGCTTGAGGTCTGTGTAGGGTACCGTTGTAATGTCCACAGTGTTCCTGAGTGCAGCCGCACCGGCCCTCTCGTCTGCCAACTCGTTCCCAGAGATCCCTGCGTGTCCTGGGACCCAGCAGAGGACCAGCTCATGCTTTTGTGCATACACGGACATGATAGTGTTGAATACAAGATTAACTATGTGGTTTTGGGGGGGTGTATGCGATGACAGTGCGCGAACAACACTCAAAGAATCTGTATATATGATGGAATTGGGAATGTGATTTTCAAGGATGTGTCGTACAATCAGTAAAATTCCATACGCTTCTGCTGAAAAAATTGATGTGTGCATGCTCATGGTTCTGGCTGCATTGAAATTAGGACCATGAGCAGCGCACGACACCATACTGGAGGTTTTAGAAGCGTCACTATAAAATTCTGCACATGTGTATTTAAACTGCAAAGACAGAAAGTGCTGCAGTATTGCAGCTCGTGGTACACGATTTTTGTCAAGTCTCATAAAAGAAAGGTCGCACGACACAGGGCGAACTTGCCAAGGCGGTAAAACTGTTAGAAAAGGATGACCTGTACACATCTAAAAACGAAGCACTGAGATCCGAGGCTCGCTCTCTCACTCTAAGTGAAAAGGGCAGAGGAACGGATGGGCGATTTGCAAAGAGCAGAGATGTTGATGTATCGTTAAAGACAGGATAAAAAGGATGATTATTCAGTGATGAAATTTTAAAAGCATATAGCAAGTCCATGTACGTTCGTTGGTTCTCAAGGCTCCACTTATCACACTCGACATACAGACTCTCGACAGGGCTAGTGCGAAAAGCACCCGAGGCGAGACGAAGCCCCAAGTGTAGCACTGGGTCAAGCATTCGCAACGCTGTTTTAGTCGCCGACCCATATACCACACTGCCATAGTCTAAACGAGACCCAACCAAAGCAGTATAGAGCCGTAGTAGGAGTTCTTTGTCGGAACCATAAGATTGATGGGAGAGAACCTTAAGTATATTCATTGTTTTAAGACATTTATGTTTAAGTTCCTTGATGTGTGGAATGAATGTGAGTTTATGGTCAAACACAACACCTAAGAACTTGTGCTCCTTGTTCACAGGAAGCGACACGCCATTAAGAGTAATGTCTGGGTCCATATGGACCCCGCGCTTCCTGGAGAACACAACGCAGGAGCTTTTTACAGGATTTAATTTAAAACCATTCTTGTCTGCCCAGCCGGCAAGTTCTTTACACCAAGCTGGACTTGACGTTCGCAGATTGACATATTGCATGATTTATAGGATATCTGACGTCATCTACATACATGGAATAAGAGATTGTAGGTGGGTCCCTTTACCAAGAGAGTTCATTTTTACTATGAAGAGAGTGCAGCTCAACACGCCACCCTGTGGCACGCCATTTTCTTGCACGTAAACGTTTGAGAGTGCACACCAACTCTTACTCGAAACGTTCTGTCTGACAAGTAACTAACAAGAGTGTTTAACATGTTACCCGAAAACACCGAATGACTTGAGGTCCCTAAGGATCCCATAACGCCAAGTGGTGTCGTATGCCTTTTCAAGGTCTAAGAAGACAGTTAAACAGAACTGTTTATGCACGAAGGCATCCTTAATATACGACTCTAGTGCCACAAGTTGATCATTCGTGGATCGCCCCGCCCTGAAGCCTGCCTGGCAGCTCTCGAGAAGGCCGTTATACTCCAAAAAGTACACGAGCCTCCGGTTTATCATCTTCTCGAGAAGCTTGCACAGGCAGCTGGTCAGGGCAATGGGTCGATAGCTAGCGGGAGAAGAAGGGTCCTTCCCTTCTTTCAAGAATGCTACAACTATGGCATCCCTCCAAGACTTTGGAATGTGCCCCGAAAGCCATATCTTGTTGAAAAGGTGAAGAAGTGTTACAAGAGTGTCTGTGTGTAAGTTCTGTATCATTGTATATGTAATGTTGTCTGGGCCTGGAGCTGAGGGTTTACACGTGCTCAGAGCACCCCTCAGCTCATGAAGCGTGAACTCGGAGTTATAAGAGGTGGCTGACCTGTCATTGTCATGTAAAGGTTTCTTTTCGGCCACGAGTTTGTGTTTCATGAAGGTGTTTGTGTAGTGTGCTGAACTAGAAACGTGTTGGAAGTGTTGTGCGAGTGTGTCAGCCTGGTCTTCGAGTGTGTCCCCTGTTGTACTGACCAGAGGCAGGCTGTGTGTTTGTGTCCCTTGAGTTTCCGTATTCGTGTCCATACTTTCCGTGTGTCTGTGTAGGAGTTAATTGATGTTATGAATGTACGCCAACTCTCTCGTTTTGCCTCACGGCGCACACGTTTCCCTAACGCCTTGGCCCGTTTGAACAAGAGGAGGTTACTCGACGTGGGGTACCGGCGAAGGATACCCCACGCCTTGTTCTGGGCCTCTCGCGCCCGCCTACAGTCCTCATTCCACCACGGCCTCCGCTGGTTGCGCGGGGCAACAGAGGCGTGGGGAATGGACCTTTCGGCGGCGTCGAGGATGTGCGCCGTGAGGAGTTGGGTAGCTTCTTCAACGTGTAGGTGTCCTATGGATGTGTGGTGTAGTTTGGATGTCTCTGTAAATGTTTCCAGTTAGCTCGTGCTTCACTGAACCTATTATGGGAAGATGGACTGCTCGGGCCTTTACCTATATACGTTAATGAAGTGGGGAAATGGTCACTGCCATATGGGTCCGTGCCCACACCCCACTCGAGAAGAGGAAAGAGAACTGCGGAGCCAATAGCCAAGTCAAGACATGAGTATGTGTTGTGACCTTATGTTATGGTAATGTAGGCTGTTTATTGTTGAAAAGGCATGCTCCAGAGGATGTAGAAACCTCTCTATCAGGCGACCTCGGGCATCCGTACGAGAAGAGCCCCAAAGAGAATTGTGAGCATTAAGGTCGCCTGTTAGAATGTATGGTTCGGGCAGCTGGTCAACCAGCGCCTCGAAGTCAGAACTCAAAAGTGTAACATCAGGAGGAATGTATATGGAGCATACCGTTATCAACCTATTAAATATTATTAAGCGTATTGCTACAGCCTCAAGGATAGTGTTCAAGGTGACAGGGTGGCATGCTAAGGATTTCCGGACGATTATGGCCACACCGCCAGAAGAGTGTGTGCAGCCATCCCTGTCTTTCCTGTATACCAGGTAACTATTCAAGAAATTTGATTGTTTAGAATTCAAATGTGTTTCCTGAACACACATTACACTTGGCTGATTGGTATGCAGAATCTCATACACGTCGTCAAGATTATTCAGAAGGCCTCTGCAGTTCCATTGAACAATATTTTTCTCTTCCCATTATTTAGTGTGAGAGCTACTGGAGTGTGTATGTTTATGTGTCGTCTTTCGGGGCTGTGACTCTTGGATTGGGCTTTTTGGGCGGCCTATCTGTAGGCTTGGACGTCGGAGGCCGCTCCTTGCGCTGCGTTGCAGGCAAGAACGGCACGACGTCCATCTCGTCGTCCGATGTCCTGGGTGTGCCCGTGGAACCGGGCCCCCCGGACTTGGCCCCCCTTCGGGGGCCCTTCGTTTGACCCGCCACCGCCGGTGGTGTCGGAGGCACGAGAAGTGGCACGGGCGGTGCGGTGGCGGTGGGAGCCGATGCGGGGCTCGTGGTGTCCATGGCACACTCCAACGCACTGGACGATGGGGAGGCACGGACGGGAGCGGCACCGGCCCCGACAGAAGAGGTTGCCACCACAACCGCTGCTGCCTGAGCAAGCGGCGTGGGTGGCGGGTTGGGCTACCAGAGGCAACCCAGGGGGGGGGGCGGGGGGCGGGGACCAAGTCCGACTCTAGGTACTGGGTCCCCGCCGAAACAAGACGCCGCTCCGCCCCCGGCGAGCTGCGTCGGCGTACCTGCCCAGAGGGAAGGAGGCGAACCTCTTCCGTGCCTCTGGGAAGGTGATGTTTTCGTTGACTTTCAAGGCAATGATCTGTTTTTCTTCTTTGAACTTTCCACAGCTCCTAGATAGGCAGCGTGTGGTCCCTGGCAGTTGGCACAGGTGAAGTTCTCGGATTTACAATTGTCAGTTTCATGATCATGTGCTGCACATTTTGCGCACGTCAATTTACCACGACAAGACGTTGTGCCGTGCCCAAACCGCTGGCACTTGAAACAGCGGCGCGGGTTCGGCACGTAGGGTCGATTGGACATCTCAAGAAGCCTGCGTTGACCGACTCAGGAAGGTTAGAGCGGTCAAGTGTCAAGATTATGTGCTTGGTTGGAATTATTTCATCATTTCGGCGTATGGTGATTCGCCTCACTGCTGTCACGCCCTGCTCTCGGAGGCCCTCGAGCAGGTCTGCTTCAGTCTCATTCATTAGATCCCGATCAGAGATCACGCCCTGGCAGCTATTGAGGCTGCGATGGGGCGTGATCTTGATGTCAACATCTACCATGCGCGTTTGCTTGAGGAGGTTAGAGGATTGTTGCTTGCTTTCTACTTCTATCAAAACTTCTCCCGTTGTGAGTTTCTTAGCCTTATACGACTTTCCGATAAGGCTTTCAAGAAACTTGGAGATTAGAAACACAGATTGGGAAGTGATGGGGTTTGTCTTGTCAACAGATTCCATGATCAGAAACCGCGAGAAATTATCAGGCTTTGGGGGAGAGATCGATTGCAAAGGAGGAAAAGAAACTTCGGTGCGGCCCCTTTTCGGGGGCCGATCACGTCTGGGGGGGGGTTTAGAAAATGCCATATGATACATTGAAAAGCAGGGAGACGGGGGTACTTTCTTCCACAACCTTACCCTGATAGCTGAGGAGGTCCCGGAGCTCCCTGCCTGGTAAACAGACAGGGAGCCCATCCGCCGGAGCTTGACCTGGGCTCCGACGGCCACCGTTAGAGGTTTCTACCCTTCACCTTCAAAACACATCACCACGGTAGGACACAGCTTATGTTGGGGGGCTCGGGGTCCGCGGTATCGCCAGTACCGTCACCAAGATTACTCAAGGTGCCCCGTGCGGGGTGTACTGAAATGTCCTTATGACAACTAATATACGGTAAATAACGAGTTCCCGCAAGTTCTACACTTTAAAATAACGGCAGATAAAGTGAACTACAGGGCTATATAGTTAAGTAACCGAACAATATTACGCTCGTAGAGAGAAAGAAGAGTAGAGGTTATTACTAAAGTGCAGAACCATTTGCAAAGCGCAACTTCTAATTGCAGCTCGCACTCAAAATCAGCGCAAAATTTTCATAGTAGTACAACGTAGATGCGCTTTAGTATAGGTGCATTAGATAGCTAGCAGTATCAATCAATCAATCAATCAATCAATCAATCAATCAATCAATCAATCAATCAATCAATCAATCAATCAATCAATCAATCAATCAATCAATCAATCAATCAGGCAATCAATCAATCAGGCAATTAAGAAAACAATCAAGCAATTAAGAAAAAATCAATCAATCAAGCTAGCAAGCAAGCAAGAAATAAAGTGGTTGACTGGGAACTGCTGTGGCGGCCAGTGCACGGTTCAACTTGTTTTCCACAAAATCTCACAGAAGCTTTCTTATTTTGCTCCCCAGACCACTCACCGATATTTTACAGAACTTAGTAGTTACGGCCGATTGGTTACGCTGCCATTGGTTATTCCTCTTTGCCTCCGTACTTTCAGCTTCTCCTGTTGTCAACGTTCTTTTATTCAGAAGTAGTTTCAAAGAACCAAAAAACAAGTTTTGTTCATGAGGATAAGCAGTCGTTTATTGGCGATGAGCAAGAAACCCACGATAAGCCACGAAATCACGATAAGTTTTGTCAATAACGTTCGAGTTGAGCATAACTTAATTGGGCACCTTGTTCCTGGAAATGAGCAGAGAAAACAGAAACGCATACCTTAGTTCACTTGATTATTAGCATTCACCGATGAAAGTAGCAATGTATAACAAACTGCGCTGTTTAATTTTGCTGCCGTTTGAAACACCAAACGAAAGGCTTCTCTCGGCCTGTAGTCAGCGAGTTCCCTGTTTTGACTATCCCGAATAACTGGACTTTTTTTTTTGAAGTAATAGTGCGGTTTATGATGAGTAAATATTTCGAGCATTTTTCTGCTATTTCTGTATATCTATCACAGGCTTCCAGGATAGGTACACAAAAAGTAAAAGAGCTAAGTTTATTTCTAGATAAAAAGATACTGGCAATCACATCCTTTATTCGTTCGGAAGAGTTCCTTTACGTTCGGAAGTGTTCTATGCCGCGCAACCTAGGTACCACGTGTAATATTTGCATATAAAATTTGCATTGGCCTGGTGCGTGAAAACTGGAGCTATCGTATTCCTGAGTGCGGCATACAATACGACGCCACTGGGGCTGCTTTCTCGCGTTGACGTAATCATAACACACGCTAAAAGAGACAATTTGAAAGCAATTTTTAAAGTAGTCTTTAAATTCCTTAAATTTCTTTGCACGCATAACAGATGACAAGAAAATGGGCGCATTTCGGTATATGAATTTTCGGATTGGTTGTGGAGGAGAATTTTCTGAAAGAGACGTCGGTAAAAGGGATATTGCTTCACCGTTGAGGAATTGTTTGACAGGGTAAAGTTTTGACCTACGGCCTTTTATTTCAACATTCAGAAAACAACATTTCTATTCTACTCTCAATTCCATTGACTAAAAACATCCAATGTGCTTAAAGGCAATAATCAAGATAAAATTATAGATATTGGGGCATTCAGGTATTGTAATTTTGTTTTTAATAAGCCCTTTACTAAGTTTCCGACGGGACTATGAAACACGGGTGAAGGTGATGGTGTGTCTCCGGAGAACGGAACTTATAATATACTCTTTTTATAAACTTGAATAAAATCTAAATTTTTACGCCCTCCATACGCCTTTGTATATCTCTGAGAGCTTTGCTGGCAAATGTGAGCAGAGAAAATACTCCCTTTATTCGGTTTGATGCCACACTGAATGCTTGCGATAGCCACTTTCCATCCAAATTCAATTCAGGCACGATCCCCGCTTGCCTCATACTCGCTTTAAAGCGCGGACCCGCCTTCATGTTGTCTAGAACACATTACATTATTCACCTAGCTTCGTGCTCTATAAAATGTTACTAATTCCGCCCGTGCTCAGTGGGAAAAATTATTGCATCGACTGTCTGTGGCCACAGGTTCTTTGCGTTTGGCAGGTGCGCATGTGTCCGAAAATCTCTTCAGCGAGATTGTGTGCACAAGAAACATATAACACAAAGGCCCCTCCACAAAATGCCCACGCTGCTAATTTTGTAATTATATGCACAATTAAAAAGTATTATATTGCTAACGCAATATTATTGCCATCATGTTGAGGAATGATCTCCCTGATAACTTAGTATCTGACACTGACCCAGTTTCCTTCCGCAATAAATTACTCTTACATTTCAGTTGATAAATTTAGGTCCACTGCTTCATTTTTGTATGTATATGGTATTTATAGTGCCCTGCCAAAATTCTTTTGTAAAGCCAATCGAACCACTTATTTTTTGTGCTTTATTTTTGTTTGTTCAGACCTACCTCCGAACTGTTCACACTTCCTGTAAGGGCTGTCATGATTTCACTGTTTATTATGCCACAATCTGTGCCAATGTAAGTTACACCTACTGTACACTTTCCTAACCGCTGTATGCCATGAACTGCATCTTTGAATTGTTCGGTGATGTTGTATGATGCCAATTTATACATAGTTCTTGTTTCTTTGTGACTTATGTTTCCCGTTTACTTTTTGCCACCTTCCGCCAATTGACTTGTTGTACATGTCTTTGTTAGCCCCCTTTACTCAAAGCCCTAACCAAGGGCCTGTATGGTACTTGTAAATAAATAAATAAATAAATAAATAAATAAATATTAGTAAGCTGTGGTCACTAAAATAAAACATTTACACAGAGACCACAAGAGACCCATTGTAGTGAATATCAACGCTTCCTCGTACGAGCTATTTAATGAGCCACTGGCGTCAAGCCAGACCGCTTGTGACTCTGCAGAAGCAGCATGCAAAACAGCTCAACAGATGTTCTGCATTGCAAATGTCATTTTATGGTTACTAAAATTTTCCTCTCCAAAATTTTAGTGGTACCCAATTAACATAACTTTTCCAATAAGCGACACAGTTTTGCAGGTTTTGGAGGAGACTCCGGAACACAATTACCAGTGTAAAATGAATTCAGTTTCAGCCGTGATGTTAAGAGCAAGATTCCGAGAGCTTTGTTGCGGGAAGACAAAAACATTGGCCTCTCTGATGATGATCCAATCACACGGGTGGCCAGGTTTTTCGTCTCCTCATGTTGGCGCGGTGTCTGCTAATCTTGGCGCTCCACGTGATGTCGGAGAGGCATAGATCTAAAGGGCTATAATATAAAATAAAAGCCCAACCCGTACCACTTACGTATCACGGGTGACGCCAATTAAAAAATAAACAACTGGACCGAAGTCAACTAGAGTTTTGAAGAGAAGGAAACCCACCGAAGTGGAAAATAAAAGGGAAAAATGCTACACAGCGACACCACAGCCAGGAGAGCGGGCCCGGGGAGACTCCCCTGATCTCCCCTGGGACGGTAGCAGGAAAGGTTGGGTTGAGGGATGCGGATGGTGGTAATAAGGAATGGGTTATGGGAAAGTGGGTGGGAATGGGGACAGCGAGGTTTTTGTTCTAATCCTCAGATGTCTGACTCCTAAAATAGGCCTGAAAACTCAGGATGGGCGTCAGATGGTTCCAATTGGAATTCAGTGGACCCCACTATAGGTTCCAACTATCTGAGCTCCGACATCGAAGAACAGGGAGACCCTGCGACGGAGTGACAACACCTAGTCTCCGGACCCCTTTCACAACCAGCCCCCCGGCTAACACCCACCAGGTCCCCCGAGTACTCAAGAGACACCTGCCCAGCCTACATAGGTACTAATCCCCCTCGTCTCGACGGTTTCGGATACTGGTTAAAGCTAACTGTCCAACAGCCGGGGTAACTGTACCCTGTACGCATCTGTCGATCCCTATGTGCACCTGAATCACCTATCTCCATAGGAAAGCCTATGTGACTTATAGGGTTTCGGTGGACCTCTAATGTGCTCCTATGCCAACCACTCACCCACCAGGGAACCCTCCCCATACGGGCAGCAGTCATCAGGTGGAAGGAGTAATCCTTATAGAGTACGACCAGCCCTACTCCCGATACTGAGGACGAGGAGCTTCCCTAAGAAGTGAGCCAATCCCTCTTTCCTCGGTCCTAGCAAGTGCGCGCCTCCTAGACTGGTCGCTACTAAAGGCCAGAGACATTGGCCATCATGAGCACCTATCGAAGGCCCTGGATCCTGTTGTCCAGGAACCTTCGTGTCGGCAGCGAGCAGTCGTGCCCGCGTGGGGTGACTGCGGCGGTCCTTTTATAAAGGAACCTTTTTCACCGTTTGCCAAGTTCCCAGAGCCAACCTCGGTAGCCACCCAGGCTGTCCGGGCCTGCCTCCGCGTCCAGCATCGGCTCTGGGGCAAGGAACTGGCCCATACAGTTCCAGGGAGTCGCTGCCACTCCCTTGGGGTTTGCATCCCCGGGTGGGACCTGGCACCCACCCGCCGCTGCCGTTGGCAACTGACCAAAGCTAGGCAGCCGAAACCGCCTTTGCCCAGCCAGCTGGCAGGGGGGACCACTAGCAGGTGGCAGTCGGATTGGCGATTCATATCGAAAGACGTTCAATTGTGCGCGCATGTTTTTTTTCTGCTAGTTTCGGTGATTGCTTAATTAATTGTAGGCAGCTGTCGCTGTTGGCAGGTGCTCGCGGTGGCCGAAGTACTTTCGGTCTAACTCTAACTCTAAATTCTTAATCTGCGGCGAAACACTCCATCAGGACGCCGAAGCTTGTGTATTGCCTCTTAGGAGAGTAAAGAGAATTCAGGAGAGGCCCCACTTTCCCCAGTGCATTAAAAGTGTCGAGGAAGGCATGTCACTTTTGGATATTCCTCATACCCGATGGCATGTACACATAGTCATGCGGATTTTTGCAAGGGCTACCTAATGATTTATAGCGCCCCGTCGCAGGATCCTTCCGCATTGAGACAAAGCGCTGGGTCCTATCACCTGCCATATAACGGAAGCAGAGGCGGTAAAGGTGAGGCCCCCAGGTTAGCGTGGGAAAGAAATCCGCGGCCATGCTGATAAGGCAGGAATAACTGCTCGTAAAGAGACGCCAGAGGCTCTTATGAGTGTTCTTAAATCAAATCGTCACCAAATATTTTCTTATCTGTACGGCCTGCATGCTATAGTCAGGAAATTACCATGACTATAGCACGAAACGAGGGTAGCCAAACAAACAATTCTAAAGTCACTTACAGAATACGTGGAAGAAAATGCAGTTTTCCCCTCCATTCAACCCGGTTTTCGTCGCGGCCTATCTACTGTAACACAGCTGGTTGAGACCTTGCAATACCTTTCCAATGGCATTAACGATCAATCGCTGGTTAACGTAATCTTTCTAGATCTTCCTTTGACCATGTTTCCCATATCATACTAATCCAAAAGCTTACCAGTATTCTGGGAAACCGACCTATGACCAAGTGGATCGAAAGCTATTGGACCGACCACTACCAATTTGTTCAATATGTTGCACATGTGTCTGAAACCTTTCCAGTGTTATCAGCAGCGCCCCAAGGTTCGGCTTTAGCCCCCATGTTGTTTATTCTTTTTTAATGACGTCTCTGATGTAGCCGAAGTAAAAATCAGATTATTCACAGATTATTGTATCCTCTACCAGAGAATAGACAGCTACCAGGATCAGTTAAAACTATATTAGTCTCCAACAGATTTCGAAACCTTGTGTCGGGAGTGGCAATTGAAATAAATACTCTTAAAACTGTCGCTATGTCATTAACAAAGAAAAAAAACGAAGGCAAATGTTTCGTATTTGCTGGGAAATATACCACTTCGCAACATCGCTGCCGGCAAATAACTGGGCACCTTGATTACGTCCGACCTAAATTGGCTGCGCATGTCAAACATATTACAAAGAAGGCTCTCAGCGAGTTATTTTTTCGTAAGCGAACCCTTCGTCATTCGACCCCCCACACGAAACTTCTAGCGTATACCATGCTTATCCGTGGAATCCTCGAATATGCGAACGTGCCCTGGTTCCCTTTCACAAACAAACATGTAGGCGCGCTTGAAAATGTACCACCTAAGGCAGTTCGTTTTTTTCTATAATCGTTGAAGGTGTGCCGATTCACTGCTCTTTTGAAAAGAGCGAATCTGCCCACCCTGGAGAGCCGCGCAAAGCTTCATAGTCTGAGATTTTTGTATCTGATGTTACACAACTCTCAAAATAAATCCGGATAGTTATGTTAAGGCCAAGCGCCAAACATGAAACAAGAGTTGCCCCACACTTGATGACTATTCTTTCACGAACAATGTGTTTTGGTCACTCTTTTTTTCCACGAGCCATACGCGCCTGGAAATCACTGCACCCCACTGTGTTGACATAGCCGACAGTTGACAGATTTGTTATTCGAGCGAGTGAATCTGTGCTGACTTTTATGTAGCAGTGATTTCTTGAGTTGACGATGTAGCAAGTTTTAACCCTGTGTCTGTGCAATTACTTTTTGTATTTGTTTTTATTATGCTTGTCATTTGCCCCAGCAATTGGACCAATGTTTATATTCAGCACGATTGCCTTTCATTGCGTCGAATTTTGCACTATGTCCGTGATATATGCTTGACATTCCAAGTACTTGCAACATGTATTTTTAGTTTGTATATTGTTTGTTTTTGCAATCTGACTCCACTCCTACATTACTCCCATAATTGGATTGACTGTAAGCTGAAATAAATAAATAAATAATAGCCCAAGTAGGTGCCTTTCACCATCGCATGGTCACCTCCACTACCATTGCACGGCTGGTTCTACATTTTAGCGATTAGGAAAGTTTATCATTCGTATTTGTATCTTTCTGAGGGATTAATTATGATTCCCAAACTCTGGTCGCACGTATGCTACTAATCAAAGTATGTGTTTCTAGGGCGCGCAATACGCAGTTGGATCCTGAGCCTTACAAAAGCAATCCAAGCGGCGGGGTTTGTCTTAATTGTTCACACTAAATCGCAGCTCCTGAGCCCTTTTGCCATTTCATTGGAGATAGGGGTCTCTTCTCAGGCATCGTCCCTGCGTTGGCATTGAGAACGCTAACTGTGCCGCGCCATTGTTTTGTGTGTTTAGCTGGCAGAGTGCGCAGCTGGCAGGGTGTGTCACGGTCCGAAAAGGCCGTGGCGCACCCTGACGAACACCTTCATCGGCCGCAGCCGCCTGCATGCAAGCAAGCACGCATGGAAATTACGCAAAAGAAACAACGGGCGCACACGAACCCCTTCCGTGATGTACTTCTGGTGCTTCAAAGAGCGGTGGTGCTTGGTGATTGTGCTTTAGCGTCAACGAATGCAACCAGATGGTAAAACAGAAGGAAACTAGTCACGCATCATATTGACGTCAAGGCTCACCAAGGGCACAAGAATATTTTCTGGCGCACAACGTATTTCAAACCCCAGATAGCTACACTGTCAAACACTGTTCATAAATTAGTGATGCGTGGTTAGAAATAGCAGTTTTATGGGCGTGTAAGAAAACACAGCGACGAGCCCGTTGTGCAAATAAATTTACGGCCCTGTAAGTGATGCTTCCTTCAGTAGAAGCAACCTGTACACAGTCTCCTGTGCGCTCTGCAGCAATGCAGGCATTGGCTTCTGCTCATAACGTGAGACTGCCCTATAATACAAAAATGAGAAACAACTTCGCTATTGAACTTTCTGTTGCACGTTTTGATGCCAGAACTCCAAATGTTCTCAAATCAGTGCCGTATCGTGAGATACCAATCCACGAAACGTTTAGTCCACACTGAATTTCTCTATAGCGCCAGGCTAATGAAATAACCATGCCGAGCAAATTATGTTTCTTCCCTGCATGATTTCGCATCCGCATCTTTTGCTTGACCAATGCGACGAAAATTTCTAAGAATGTTGTATACGGCATTGCTGGAGATACTTTCCACGCGCCCTTTGCGAAAGTGCGCGTGGAAACGCATCGTAGCAAAATGGATCTCGATATCCACGCGGTGGATTGTAACAACGGCCTTGTGCCAAATACTTACGCAGTACTGGTACACAATCGAAGCGTTGTCTGAAAGCGATGGGCGGATGAAGTGCTCCCTCTTGTAAGAACTTTGGTTGATGCTCCTTGTCGCGCTGTCGAAACTTGTTGTCACAAGCCAGCTTCCGAGAGTGCTGCGGATGTAGATGACCACTTCATCATTCTTTTGCACACCGGTGAGTGGGAACTGGGCTTCGACTGGGCCTCCAACATTTGAAACCTCAATCCAGACACTTAGCCTGAAATGAAAAATGTTTTGTACAAATAACGCCGTATCTTTGTCTTTTTTAGTTATATATGGTTTTACGAGCATGGATTGCTGCAGAATAACTCGCACGCGACCAGGAATCAATTATTTGTTTTGTATGCAAGTAACGGAGGCTTAACTATTACGTTTACACAGGGCTGATGACTCAGTGTGTTTAGGTTGGTTTGTGCTGTCCTTCAACGCACACTTGACTGCTGCGTTCTGTTTTCTGACGTTGTGCCTCCGACTTTATCTATTTACCTTGAGTTATTTATTCATGTCGCGAAGACTGTAGAGGATGTTGAACTCCCCTTATGTGGACAGAAATGCTGAGCTGAAAGCCGCCGATGTTTGGCATGTGCCAAAAGGGAAATTTGGCGGCGACAACAACAACCACACAACCTTACATTCAGCGCTAGCCCCAGGCAGAGATGGCGCAGTGGGACTGTAGTGGACTGCCACTGCGGAGACCCGGTTTAGAGTTTTTTACAATTGAAATGTGTTTTAAGAAGAAAGCTTCAGTATGATTGCTTTATTGGCTGAGGCACCGATATTATTGTGATGAACGCAAAATCATAAAATAAGTTCTTGTGGGGCGATGCTGGAAAGGAGGTGCGAGGAACCGTATTTCAAAATGTTCAGCTGCCCATTGCCCCCTTCGTGACATGGGAAATGTCACTTCACGCATTCCGAGTGATAATTAAACGTGGTCAGAGAGTGCGGCACCAACAACAAGCCACCAAACAGCTACCAATCAATCAACTGTTTCCCCTACAGAGCAAATTTCTTTGGTACTGATGACCGATCACGCCGTACCCTCCCGTTGAGAGCACATCCTTTCAGTTTCTTCTAGCATTATACATGACGGTGATGTTCTAGTCATCCCCTGCAGCCGCCTTCATTCCCGTAGACTTGCTGTTACCGCGTGTCTGGTTCGTTTTTCCGAAGGGCCAGCTCTTATACCTGTGCAAAACACTGCTACAGAAGACGTTCTGCTTCCTCAAGTATCCACAATTGCATTTGTCTCCGATGTCGAGGTGACCATTCCGCCTTCACGTTCTTGTCCCCTTACATGCCTTGCTTCAACGACTACTTCCTCGAAGTCTTCTCTTCCCAGTCATCGTCAGCCCGGACCTGACGGAATCACAGAAACTATCAGTCCTGGAGCTTTTATGTAAGTACCGTGCATCGTTTGAGTCCTCCTCCACCATTCGTTCCCAGACAACCACGGCCACGCAAGGTCGCCGTCGCCCGTATCGTGTCGCCTCATCAGAAAGGCAAGTGATCGAGGAAAATGGAGCTGACATGCTGACACGCAATGTTATTCGGCCTTCATGTAGCCCTTGGTCGTCCGCAGTCGTGCTGGTAGAGAAGAAGGATGGCACCGTACGCGTTTGCGTTGACTATCGCTCCCTCAACAAGATTATCAGGAAGGATGTATATCTCATGCCACGCATCGACGACGCCCTGTACAGCCTACAACGAGCCGAATACTTTTCGAGCCTCGACTTGCGTTCTGGATATTGGCAGATCCCTATGCATGAGTCTGACAAAGAAAAAACAGCGTTCGCTACTCCTGACGGCCTATATGAATTTATTGTCATGACGTTTGGGTGTGCAACGCATCAACATTTGAACGCATGATGGATTCGATGCTCAGAGCACTGAAAAGGAAGACCTGTTTGTGCTACCTGGACGACGTCGTTGTCTTCTCGTCGACATTTACAGAACATCTTAACCCTCTGGACCATCGGAATTGTGGGGACTAGGTACTCATATGAATTTCTAACGCCGTACTTTCACTCAACTAAAAATAATGTCACTTTGCAACCAAAACCATCAAGTGGCTTGGCCATCTGGTTAGTCAAGATGGCATAAGACCATATTCTGAGAGCATCGCTGCGGTTGTCACCTTTCCACGCCCCCTCCGAAAAATACCTCCGTAGCTTTCTGGGGTGATCTCGTGTTTCCGCCGCTTTGTCCGGAATTTCGCCCCGACTGCGTCCCCACTGAACCATCTCCTACACTCCGGCGCTCAGTACGTTTGGTCCGATAACTGTCAACGCGCTTTTGACGATCTGAAAGCCGCCCTAACGACTGTTCCGGTGCTCTGCCACTTCGACAAAACAAAGCCCACTATACTCCACACGGATGCTAGTCGCCATGCCATAGGCGGTGTTCTCCTCCAAAATGATCAACTTCGGGAGCGGGTCGTCGCCTACTCAAGCCGGTCGTCGACACCTGCAGAGAAGAATTACACAATCACAGATCAGGAGTGCCTTGCCATCGTTTGGGCTGTTCAGAAATTTTGGTTTTAGCTTCATGGCTGTCATTTCACAGTGGTGACAGACCATCATGCGCTATGCTGGTTGTCCACCATGAAAAACCTGATTGGGCGCCTTGGCCGCTGCGTAATCCGCCTCCAGCAGTACGATTTTTCCGTGGCGTGTAAGTCAGGAAAGAATCATATAGAGCCCGACACTCTCTCTAGTAACCCATTGTCCTCTACATCTTCCTATGCGCGTGAACACGCCGATAGCACACTTTGTTGAGCAACAGTTATCTCCTGTAGCATTGAGGGACGCGTCGAGTTGACATCGCTGCAACGCGCAGATGAATATTGCAGCCCCATCATTGACTAGCTCGACGGCCGTTTGACACCTCCAAACAGCCGTGCGCGTCGCCAACTCAGCAAGTTCAAACTATTTCATGGCGCCCTTTACCGGCGAAATTGCCATGCAAACGGCAGAAAATGGGTCCCCGTTGTGCCTCGTACACTCCGGAGCCATATCCTCGAAGCCTACCCAGATCCGGCTACAGCTGGCCACCTTGGCTTGGTAAAAACGTACGAGTGAATACGTAGTCTCTACTTTTGGCCGTGCATGTCCACTTCTGTTGCCAAATACGTTCGCTCGTGCGCCTCTTGTCAGCACCGCAAGCGCTCAACGACTCCTCCTGCCAGAGTACTTTAATCTCTTCCTTGTCCGTCGAAGCCTTTCCGGACCGCCGGCAACACTTTGTTCGAACCACTACCTCCAGCGCCATCTGGGTATCTTTGGATAGTTACGGCTGTCGACCATCTGACACGATACGCTGAAACTGCACCCATTCGCTCTGGAACAGCTACTGAAGTGGCTAATTTCATACTGCATAACAATATTTTGTGCCATGGCACGCCACGCATCCTCCTGAGCCATCGCGGAAGGGTTTTTCTGTCCTCTGTATCCGAATAAGTTCTGCGTACCTCCAACACGGGGCACAAAACAACGCCACCTACAATCCACCGACGAATAGTTTAACTGAGAGATTCCATCAAACTCTCGTGGACATAGTCTCAATGTAAATCAGCCATGATCATCGCAACTGGTATATCTTGCCCTTTGTGACTTTCCCATACAATAATGCAACGCAAAAGACAAGTGGAAAATCACCATTCTTCCTAGTCTTGGGCAGCTCTCCCTATCTTACCTTCTAGTCAAGTTTCTTTTATGCTCCTGTCGGCCCTAAAGCGCTGTCTCAAGAGCAGTATGGTTCACAGCTCGCCCACTGCCGCCAACGCATGCGTAGTTGACCAGAAAGTCAACAGCAAGCACGTTAAACTCGCTACGACGTCGCACATTGCTGTTCAATTTTGATTGGGTGATGAAGTATTGCTATGTACCCCTGTTTGTGTACCCGGTCTTGTGCGAGAAATTCCTTCACCGTTTTCTTGGTCCATACAAAATCACAGAGCAGACTTCGACAGTTAATTATCGTGTGCCGCCAGTAGAACAGTCACCAGATCGGCGCCGCGTAAATCTAACCCCCTATTTAAAAAAAAAAAAACCTGTCGAATTAACTTTGATCACCCTTTATATATATATATATATATATATATATATATATATTATATATATATATATATATATATATATATATATATATTGTAACGTTGCAGAAGATGACACGAACCATGTAGCGATGAAGCGATGTATTTAAACAATGGTAAAAAAATTATTTTCATCAAGCCATAACCGAGACCGGCCTGGCTGCACCGCGCACACAGCTCTTCTTCGCCGTCATCCTCCTTGGTGAACTAACGCGTAACGGGGATTGTCCCGTCCCGTGACATCGCCTCCCCGGTCGACGTCGAGGCAAATTCGCGATTGAAGGCAAATGAGTGTCGAGATGAAAAATGCAGTGACGAATCACTTGCCGCCATGGATGACGATGACGGCGTTGATGATGCCTGGCCCAGCAATGGCTTCAACCGCGGCGAAGCACCAAAGGTCCTCGAGCTACATCGGACGGAAAGCCGGGGGAACGCATCTTCGGCTTGTCTCGGCACGGATCGTTTCGTCTGATCTTCATTCGGGTCTTTCGCGGTGGGGAACACGGAGCGGGGGACATAGTCTTGTTCTGGTGTCGATTGGGCTGGGGCGGTTCGGCGCGGCTTCGTTGCCCTTGGCGGCTGCGGCCACGCCGATGCGATGCGATGTTGGGGACAGGATGGGGATGACAAACCATGACACTCCATCAACTGTAACGTGGCGGCAGATTACACGAACCATGTAGCGATGAAGCAATGTATTCACAAAAGGGTGAAGAACTGTATCCATCAAGCCATAACCGATACCGGCCAGGCAGCGCCGCGCACACAGCTCTTCTATCGTCGTCATCTGTGGTGGTGGGCCATCGCGGGGATTGTCCCGTCCCGTCACTCACCGGGGGGAAAAAATTTAGCCGGGTAATGGGGGCGGCCTTTGAACCGCCTCGGGCTTTGTTAAATATAAAGAAAAAGTCCAGGAAAAAAGCCCCCTTTTGGATAGGAAAGGGCGCGCACGCCGGTTTACCCGGAAAAAAGTGGGCAAAATTTGCCCCCGGCGCGGTTTTGGCCATTTTTCGTTTTTTAAAATTCCGCTGCCTTTTCGGCCCTTTAAATATTTTAAAAAATGGACTAATATAATTATATATTTATTTTTTTTTTATATAAAAATATATATTATATATATATTTTAATATATTATATATATTATATATATAAATAAAATTTATATATATTTTTTAAAAGAATTAAAATTTAATTTTTTAAAATTTGTCGCGTACAGCAAATAGCGTTGGGGGTGTTGGTAAGCTTTACTAAAACGCTATAGAAGAAGCAGCGGAGAAGAACGCTCTTGACCGCGAAGCACTCGAGCTGCCAGAGCCAAACACTGATGATGATGCGTTCCCGGTAGCGCTCGTTCGTCGTCGTCGTTCGCCTCGGCTGGGATGTCACTAATTAAAAGTTCATTCAGATGCTTGTGGGTACGTGACAGTTTACCTCCCCTCCAAAGGAAGCATCGTCCCGATGCTAAGGCAGAATGGAGCGGAACTTCATTTGCGACCCTTCACGTCCTCGCGAAGAATGGTTTTCATGCGGACTATGTGGACGACCCTCGGCCGACGACGACGGCGCATTGTGGAAACGCTGTCCACCGGTGTAACTGCATACGTGACGTCGCTTCGGTTGCTGCAGTACTCTGTAGGGCCCGAAGTAGCGCTTCATGAGCTTCTCGCATAGCCCTCTTCGTCTGATAGGGCTCCATACCCACACGTTGTCACCAGGCTGGAAAGCGGCGTGCCTGTGGCGAGCATTGTAAGTAGTAGCATCATGCAGCTGTTGTTGCCTGATTCGATGTCTTGCGAGCTGACGCGCCTCTTCCGCGCTCCTGGGCGAACTCCTGCGCAGTCGTGTCGTCACCCCCACCGTCGTGAGGGAGCATGGCATCTAACATTGTGGTTGCCTCCCGACCGTACACAAGAGCGATGGCGTCATGCGCGTGGTTTCTTGCCTGGCGGTATTGTAGGCAAAAGTTACGTATGGTAGAACTTGGTCCCAACTCTTGTGTTGCTCGTCGACGTACATGCTCAGCATGTCTGCAAGTGTTTTGTTTAACCGTTCTGTCAGTCCGTTTGTCTGCGGATGGTAAGCTGTCGATTTTCGGTGGGATGTACCTGTGAGGTTCATGACGGCGCGCACCAAATCTGCGTTGAATGCGGTACCCCTGTCTGTAATCACAATTGCCGGAGCTCCATAGCGCAAAACAATGTTTTCGATGAAAAAGTGGGCCACGTCGAGAGCTGTGCAACGCTGGAGGGCTTTCGTTTCGGCGTATCGTGTAAGGTAGTCGGTGGCGACAAGTATCCACTTGTTGCCGGCATGAGACGTAGGAAAGGGGCCTAAGAAGTCCATGCCGATTTGTTGAAACGGGGTTTCCGGTATTTGGACAGGTTGAAGTAAACCGGCTGGGCGTCCCGGCGGTGTTTTACGACGCTGACAGTCACGGCAGGTACGGATGTATTGCTTCACTGTCGAAGGAAGCTTGGGCCAGTAGTAGCTCTGTTTAATTTGGGACATCATACGTGCATAATCTAAGTGACCAGCGGTTGGGTCGTCGTGGCAGGCCTGTAGTATTTCTTGTCTAAGGCTCGCGGGAACAACGAGAAGAAAATCTTTTCCATTCGGGGCGAAGTTTCGCTTGTAGAGGATGTTGTTTCTTAAAGAAAAAGACTGGAGTCCACGTATGAACAGCCTTGGCTTGTGCGGAGTTCGTCCTTCCAGAAAATCTAGAAGTGGCTGCAACTCAACGTCTTCCCTTTGCTGATCGGACAAAGTTGTGGCGTCGATGGCACCAAGAAACGCCACGTCGTCATCATCTTCCGGTACAGGGCATTCGACTGCAGCTCGAGACAGGCAGTCGGCGTCAGAATGTTGTTTCCCTGACTTAAAGACAACCGTCATATCAAATTCCTGAAGTCGAAGGCTCCAGCGGGCGAGGCGACCCGTAGGGTTTTTCAAACTGGCCAACCAACAAAGGGAGTGGTGGTCGCTAACAACTCGAAATGGGCGACCGTAGAGGTACGGCCGGAATTTCAAGACTGCCCACACAACAGCCAGGCATTCCTTCTCTGTAGCTGAATAGTTAGACTCCGCGCGGGACAGTGTTCGGCTTGCGTAAGCGACAACTCTCTCCGCGCCGTCTTGCCACTGAAGCAGCACTGCCCCAAGGCCAACGTTGCTAGCATCTGTATGGATTGTGGTGGCCGCATCTTCATCGAAATGGGCGAGCACAGGCGGCACTTGTAAGCGACGCCGCAGGTTCTCGAATGCAGCCTGCTGCTCAGTGGTCCAAACGAAGGCGACGTCATTGCGGGTGAGGCTTGTTAGCGGAGCCGCGATGTGGGAAAAGTTTGGGATGAAGCGCCGGTAATAGGAGCATAGGCCTAAGAATCGCCGTACGGCCTTTTGTCGGCAGGCGTCGGGAAGTTGGACATAGCGATACTTTGTCAGGATCGGGCTTGATGCCGGCGTGGCTGACAACGTGGCCCAAGAAGCGTAGTTCTTGGTACCCGAAATGACACTTTTCCGCTTTAAGTGTGAGACCAGCTGCTCTCACGGCGCGAAGTACACAGGATAGTCTTTTCAAGAGCTCTGCAAAGGTTGACGAGAAGATGATAACGTCGTCAAGGTATACTAGACACGTCTGCCACTTGAGACCGGAAAGAACAGTGTCCATCATTCGTTGGAATGTTGCTGGTGCCGAACACAAGCCGAAAGGGAGCACTTTAAATTCATACAGTCCGTCCGGCGTTATGAAGGCTGTTTTCCTCGCGGTCGCGCTCATCCACCTCGATCTGCCAGTACCCGCTCTTTAGATCCATCGACGAAAAGTAACGGCATGACGAAGCCTGTCGAGGAGTCATTCGATCCGGGGCAATGGGTACACGTCCTTCTTTGTCACTTGATTGAGCTTTCTGTAATCAACGCAAAATCGCAATGTGCCGTCCTTCTTTTTGACCAGAACGACGGGTGATGCCCACGGACTTCGAGAAGGCTGTATGACATCGTCGCGCAACATCTGCTCCACTTGGCTGCGAATTGCGTCCCGTTCCTTCGCAGAGACACGATAGGGGTTTTGACGAAGTGGCCTCACATTATCATCAACAATGATGCGATGTTTTGTAAGCGGAGTTTGACGCACGCCAGATGTCGAAGAGAAACAGTCCTTGAAGGTCGTCAGCAGCGCGAGGAGGGCTTGTTGTTCACTGAGACGCAAGCCGGAGTTGACATCGATGATGGCATCGGAGCTGGTTTCACCAGGTGCGGCGCCTTGTAACTCAAAGCAGTCTTCGCCATCAGCTATGTCTTCGAAGTAGGCAACTGTCGTGCCTTTGGCGACATGTTGGCGTTCATTGCTGAAGTTAGTAAGCAGCAATGCTGCACGGCCATCGGTTACATGCAACACGCCTCGAGCAACTGCGATGCCATGACGGAACAAAAGTTCATCGATTCGCTCTGCTATGCCGTCAACATTGCTAAACATGTCGCAGTGAACTGAAACTAGCATGCAGGACCGCGGTGGTATGTTCACGTCCTCGTCGATAACCCGCAACGGCGCTCGGCATGCTGCGAGTTCTGGTGGGCGGTGGCTCGACGAGAATGTAATTAGGCGTTCACCAACGTCGATCACAGCCTTGTATTCTCTTAAAAAGTCCATCCCCAAAATAAGGTCCTTGCAGCACTCCGCGAGAACCACGAAACTGCCGACAAAATCAGCGTTACCAATGGCGATTCTGGCGGTGCACTTCCCTATTGGAGTCATTAAATGGCCTCCAGCAGATCGAATCTGAAGTCCACACCACGGCATCTTCACTTTTTTTAACCGATCGGCGAGGGGTCTGACTAATTATAGAGTAGTCTGCACCGGTGTCAATAAGAGAAACCACTTCATGTCCATCTATACAAATTACGAGGTCGGCGCTTCCAGCTTCGGCGAAAGACATTCTTGTGGTATCCTTTTCCGTCGGAGACGTCGAGGGGTTTTGAAGGTCTTGCGTAGTTAGGCTACGAGCAACCCTGCCTCCAGAGGTTGCTGCTTTTAGTTTCCCCGCCTAGGGCTTGGGGATCTGCCTCGCAGTATCCCGCCGAAGTTCCGACGGTTGGGGGAGACGTCGTTCGCTGGGGACGGGGAACGTGGTCACCGGTTCGGCGAAAGGTCTCGTCTCGCAGCAAGGTATTCCTCGATAGCAGGGGGTCTTTGTCCAAAGCAAGGGCGTGGAGCCGTAGGAGCGAATCCGGAAAGCCCAATTTCGCGGTACGGACAACGGCGGTAGATATGGCCTGCTTCGCCACAGTGAAAACACAGCGGCCGGTTGTCATTTGTGCGCCAGACGTCGGACTTCCGTACCTGTCGTCCAGCTGAAGTTTCCATTCGAGGCCAGGGATGCGGGTTGGTGTGCACTCCCTGATGCCAGGAATCGGTTTGGGGAGCCCGTTGAGGTGCTGGAATAGGCGGTACAGCTGGGTGACGACGTACAACCGACACATAGCTTTGTTGGAGCTGCTGCGGCTGGCTCTCCGGAATGGCCAAGGCTTGCCAGATCTTCTGACGCACGATGTCGGCGACAGAAGCATGCGAAGGTTGTGAAGAGCCTATCCCGTGCAGCTGCAGTTCCTCTCTAACTATCGATCGCACGATCTCATGCAGGGACCTGTCACTGGATGCAGTCGCTGCAGCAGTAGCGCTTGGAGAACCGCCGGTAACCCGGTCATATTGCCGGCATCTGTCCCGCAGGGCATGCTCGATGGCTGTGGCCTCCTTAATGAAATCCTTCACTGTGCGGGGTGGATTTCGTACGAGGCCGGCGAACAGTTGTTCCTTCACGCCATGCATTAGATGCCGTAGTTTCTTCGGCTCTGACTATTCAGGGTCGGCTTTACGGAAGAGGCGTGCCATGTCCTCTGCAAACATCGCCACCGTCTCGTTCGGTTTTTGGATGCGAGACTCCAAAGGCGC
Organism: Haemaphysalis longicornis; assembly: GCA_013339765.2. Classification (NCBI taxonomy): domain Eukaryota; kingdom Metazoa; phylum Arthropoda; class Arachnida; order Ixodida; family Ixodidae; genus Haemaphysalis; species Haemaphysalis longicornis. Next base: position 107,664,448 of record CM023452.1, on the reverse strand, counting down.
TGAGCGTGGTCACGGCGGTCGCTGCTGGCGAATGACTCCAGCAGCTCCTGGCGAAATTCCTCCCAAGTAGATAACCTCGCTTCGCGGTTCTCGAACCACGTCCTTGCACCATGTTCTAGCGAGTAATACACCTCACGCAGCTTTTGACGAGCGTCCCACTGGTTGAACGATGCGACCCGCTCAAACTAGCTCCAGCCAATCCTCGACGTCCTCAAACACCTCACCGTGAAAAATGGCCGGCGTACGTGGCTGTTGGAGAGTTACCTGGCAGGGAAGTGGTGGCGTCATTACTTGGGGTGCTGGGGCTTGACGTCAAGGTGCAGTGAAGTCAAGGTAACCGCCTCTAGAGTCAGTCCGCGTTGGCGACAACTAGCCCGATGGACAGGTGTGTGGACAGGGTGAGGCCGTTCCGGGCTGGCCGAAGGGGTATTCTGCATGGGGTAGTCGTACCCAGACACCTCCACCAGTGTCGCGTACAGCAAATACGCGTTGGGGTGTTGGTAAGCTTTACTAAAAACGCTAATAGAAGAAGCAGCGGAGAAGAACGCTCTTGACCGCGAAGCACTCGAGCTGCCAGAGCCAGACACTGATGATGATGCGTTCCCGGTAGCACTCGTTCGTCGTCGTCGTCGCCCTCGGCTGGGATGTCACAAATTAAAAGTTCATTCAGATTCTTGTGGGTACGTACAGTTTATAGATATATATATATATATATATATATATATATATATATATATATATATATTAGGGTTGGCAGTCAACAAAACCTCGGAAAGCAAAGGGGAGGTCATAGAAAGAGATGAAGAATTTTTTGAGTCCGCAAACGAAAGTGGTGAAAAAATGCCCGCCGGGTGGGCACTTTTTTCACCACTTTCTTTCGACTCAAAAAATTCTTCATCTCTTCTAGGAACCTCCCTTTGCTTTCCGATGTTTTCTTGACTGCCAACCATTATTTTCTGTCCTATTTTCACGGAGCCCCTCCTTTCCCATTTCTGATTTGCTACATGCTTAGCGAGGGGCCTCTGTTCTGGCAGTCTTGGTGCCAAAGGGAGCTTAAGAGGGTTCAACGCTGGTCCGGCCACTCTCGAATGTCGTAGACACTCGAGTCACGGCCCGGGGGTTAAAAAGAAGGTCCCTTTCACCCCGAGTAGTCCGAGTGACGATCGCTACCACTCCCAAGTGCAGGAAACAACAATACCTTAACATAAATACCCGCGAAAGTGCTGGGGAAACAGCCCCGCCAGTAGCGTAGTGGTTATCGCACCAGACCGGAATTCTGGAGGTCGTGGGTTCGTATCCCACCCGGCGGGAATTTTTTCACCACTTTCTTTCCGACTAAAAAAATTCATCTCTTTCTATGACCCACCACAACCTCCCCTTTGCTTTCCGAGGTTTTCTTGACTGCCAACCCTTATTTTCTGTCTTATTTTCACGGAGCCCCTCATTTCCCATTTTCTGATTCGCTATATATATATATATATATAAATCTAGAGAAAGATAAACTCACAAAGCGCGCAGAAATAGTGTAAGTAAAGAGTCGGATACACAGCAAGAACAATAACAAACAATGTTTACTTACGTAGCGGCAACGGGACTTGCCTTCATCAGAGTTAAGTTACATGATTTTACTGTCGCAAACATTTTGAACACATTTCTTATATAGGTTTGCATAAAACTGTGAGAAAGAGCGGAAAATGTTTCGGAAACGGGGAGTGTGCATACAGTCAGGCTACGCCTAAGTTACAGCATCAACAAACAAACAAGAAAAAAAAAGGGGGGGGGGGGAGCGAGAGAGAGAAAAAGGGGTCGTGTTAACAATGCAGCGTTCAAGGTTGCACCATGACGGGTCAACGTATGCCGCGCGGGCTGCAAGTTCAGACAATGGGGGAAACTGAACAACCGCGGTTTGAAAAGAAAGGGAAGAGTATACAGTAAGGTATTCAGTGACTGCGGAGACTGGTTCGGGGGAAGCGAAGATGGGTGTGCCCCCCGCGGGTCAAGAGAATAGATAGGGGGCACAAAAGAGCATTTCACAGAAGCTAGCAATTGAACAGGAAATAGGTAGGGTCACAAAAGGTTAAACATGAATAGATCACAACGAGTTAAACATTCTTAAGTGGTGGTGGGAACGAGGCCTCCCTCCCCAGGACAAATGGCATTGTTGAGCCGCATTAGGCTAATAAAGCTGCTGTATTAGGAGAGTTTCTGCGAATTCTGATGGCAAACTCGAGGGTAGGAATAATGAACATAGTTATAAAAATTATGAAGCCGCTAATTTTAATCGAGGGATAAGCACGTTAGTTTTCCGTAACTTTCATTAATTCCAAGCGTGGCTGACCCAAACTTATAAATGAGATAAGATTCCCGAACCTCGCGGTCGTGGTGCGTTTTGAAGGCGGATTCTAAAATCGTTGCTTTAAGATGTTCAAATGCATGCCCGGGACTGTTCACATGTCTTGACAGGGCAAATAAGGGCAGCTTTTTGCATGAGAGCGGTGATTATTGAACCGTATTCGGAAGGGCGTTTCAGTTTGGCCGATATATTGTTGCCTACAAACAGTGCACTCTAGAAGATATACGACATTAGCGGAGTCACAGTTAAAGTTACCTTTTATATTTACGTAGTAGTCTGAAGCCGTGCTGGTGGCGCGCTGTGTAGTGGTCATGTGTGGGCATACTTTACATCGGGGTTTATTGCAGGGCATGCAGCCAGTAGTTGCCGGTCGGTTGATACGAGAGTTAGTAAGAAAGTCACCTAAATTCTTATTACGCCGGTAGACAACGCGTGGTGGTTCGGGGAATATGCTTTTTAAGCGGTCACTTTGCATTAGGATATTGTGATGTTTTTTTAGCACGGTTGACACTCTTGGAGCGGAGGATGAGTGGGTTAAAACTAAGTTAGTTTGCGGGTTCCCGTTCGGGGCTTTTTTCTTACAGATTTCGTTACGGTCTAATTGGTTGGCTCGCACAATAGCGTCGTCGATAACTTTTTCCGGGTATTTTTTATTCAGGAGGGCGGTCTTGAGTTCTCGACAGTTTGAGTCAAAGTCGGCTTGGTTTGAGCAAATTCTCCTAAATCGGTGGGCTTGGCTGTAAGGTATTGCTGTCTTGCAGTGTCTGACATGGCTGCTTCGGAAGTGCAAATACTGCCGCGTGTCTGTCGGTTTTCTATACAGTTTAGTTTGAAGCCGACCTTGGAAGGTAGTAACGGTGACGTCCAGAAAGTTACACTGTGTTCCGAATAGGAATGAGCAAGGGAAATACTAGGATGGGCTAGGTTAAATGCCTCAATGAAGGTGAGGAGCTCCGCCTCACCGTGTTGCCAGATCATGAATATGTCATCAATATACCTTTTATAGTACATTGGCTTTAAATTTTGGGTGTCAAGAAAGTTTGATTCGAGGTGAGCCATAAAGATATTAGCGTAGTTAGGTCCGATTCGAGTTCCCATTGACGTTCCGCTGACTTGCACGTAATGAACTCCGTCGAACTCAAAATTGTTAAGTTCAAGAATAAGCCTAAGGAATGTTTGGAGAGCAGAAGAATCGATAGGTTTGTCGCACGATGACTGCTCATACGCAAGGGATACAGCGGCGATGCCATCTTCATGGGGGATGTGAGTATACAGTGTATTAGTATACTAGAAGGCAGTTATCAGGAATTTCAATTTTTGAGATGTCTGACAGAAAGTCATTGGTATCCTTAATGAAGGAGGGAAAGCTGGGCGGAATGTCGCAAATGAGATTATCCACATAGCGCGAGAGGTTTTCGGTAACAGTGCCAATGCCAGAAACAATGGGCGCCCTGGGTTGTTCACCTTGTGAATCTTTGGGAGAAGATAGAATTTACCGGCTACTGGGCTTAAGGGGATCAGGGAACGAGCCGTGGTTTCATTTATTGTTTTATTTTTAACAAGCTCAGCAAGTTTATCTTTGACAATTTGCTTATAATCTTGAGTGGGATCATTGGGTAGTGCTTTATAGAACGTCGATACTGATAGTTGCTTATTGGCCTCGTTAACATAGTCGGTTTTGTCAAGGATTACGATTGCGCCTCCCTTGTAGGCAGGTTTAATAATTATGTCGGGACAGCTTGCGAGTTCCTCTAGGGCTTTCTTTTCGTTGGTAGTCATGTTGTGGTGGAACGAAATTTGTGTTTGGTAAGCTTTTCGCACATCGCGTTGGACAGCTTTGATGTACATGTCGAGGCAACTATCACGCTGTGTGGGAGGGGTCCAGTGCTTATAGCTAGGTAGGGTTCTGCGGGCTTCTTCCGTCGCGGGGTGATCGTAGAAGTATTCTCGTAGTCCTCATGTTTCTGGCGAAGTTATCTAAGTCCTTAAAAAGTTGAAATTCATCAAAACCACCAGTAGCCGGGCAAAAGTTTAGGCCCTTTGACAAGACGTTCATCTGAGCTGGGGAGAGGGTTATACTTGAAAGGTTCATTACATTCCCGGTAAGGTTTTCTTTTGTGACGGCAGGCGAGGGAAAAATATTAGTACAGGGATTTAACTGAACTGTTTGGGGTGCAGTAGTCGAAGCATTTATTACAGTCGTAGTGACATTATCGGCCGTATTGTCAGAGTTGTGGCAGTTACTAGTGCCGGAGCTTGTTAGGTTCTTACGCATGTGGCCAGTGTTAGAAATCTTATCTCGGTTAAACTTTCGGTCTTTTGTTCGGGATATGGCGGAGGCCGTCTTAGATTCGTAGTTGCTTAAAAGGTTCAACTCTCTTTTGCTTAGTTCCTGACTAAGTAGTTCCTCTTTCTTTCGGAGAGAATGGGCCGTAGTTTCGTAGTGATTGAGGATTATTTCAGTTAATTGTAAGGATGCTTTATCGAGTACCTGTTTCCACTTATTCATGTTGGACGGGGAGAGTTCGGTAGTAGCAGGTTTTATTCTAATCCTAAGACCCCTGGGAGCGACCGCGGCAGTCAAGTACTGTGCAAGAGCGGAAACGTGCAATTCGGAACGTATGCGCTTTTCGGTGATTTTTCTTAGCTTTAAAAACTGTCTTGAAACGGGGAAGGAGGCCGCGTTACCTGTTTTTTTGTGTTGTAGTCAGTTGCTGCTATGCCGATTCTTTCGAAGGTTGTAAGGGCATGTGGCACGGAGGGCTGGATTTTGGACCCCGGAAGGTCCGGCGGACGCGCTGCTGTTGGTTTTCGTGGGCTCGGTGGTCGCTGAAGATGCGGAGGTTGGGCGTGGCATGCTGTTGGTGCGGCGCCGGTCAGGGAGCTTCTTAGTGTAGCCGCGAGCGTTCCCTCGGGGCGTTGTGGCCGCTGCAGGTTTGCCAGTAGGGGTTGGCATGTCGCTGGCGCGACGCTCGTCCGTGGACTTCGGGGTTGGGGCGCTGGCGCTCGCCCGGGGCGCCGTGGTTGTGGTGGATCTGGGGGGCGGTGGCGGTGGGCTGCTGGCACGACACTGCTCCGGGGTCCTTACACTGGATAGAATTGGAGGCAGTGGTGGAAAGTCGCTGTCATTTGGCAATATAGCCGGGGCTGCAACTGGGTCGGCGGTGCATGCGAAGTCGCGCCAGCCCAGAAGATTGCAGCGCTGTTGCATGAAGCAGAGTGCACGAATGTGGCCGGCCAGCAAGGCCACACCCTCGAAGCTCGGGTGTAAGCCGTCCGCAGCGAGTACTCGGCAAGGCTGGAAGGTGCTCAAAGCCATGATCGACGAAGCGGACAAAGCGTGAGTGGCGGCAAAAATTCGCGGAGAAGTGAGTTGAAACGGCGTGATTTTTCGTTGCAGCAGCGAGCGAAGCGAGAGATGCGGTAGTCGCGGCGGCGGTTAGCGGAGCGGGGAAGAATGAGGTCAGTCAGTGAGCGGTAGTCAGAGAAAGCATGTTCAGCGGAAGTAGAGCTGAGATCATTAGTACCAACATGCAGAAAAACTGTAGTGGCAGAGGCAGGGATAAAGTCGATCAGTGAGCGTGCGTCAGCAATGCATGCGCCAGGCTGAGAAACAAAGCGGGGGTTCCTGGGCAGAGGGGATCGAAGTGATGATACAAATACTTGGTCTGGGAGACCCCGATCACAACTTGTTGTGGTTTCGGTCTGCGGAAATTTCCAGATGATTGCTCTTTGCTGTGGTCCTGTCAGCGCTCATGGTAGAAACAAATCTAGAGAAAGATAAACTCACAAAGCGCGCAGAAATAGTATAAGTAAAGAGTCGGATACACAGCAAGAACAATAACAAACAATGTTTACTTACGTAGCGGCAACGGGACTGCCTTCATCAGAGCAAAGTTACATGATTTTACTGTCGCAAACATTTTGAAACACATTTCTTATATAGGTTTGCATAAAACTGTGAGAAAGAGCGGAAAATGTTTCGGAAATGGGGAGTGTGCATACAGTCAGGCTACGCCTATGTTACAACATCAACAAACAAACAAGAAAAATAAAAAGGGGGGGGGGGAGGAGCGAGAGAGAGAAAAAGGGGTCGTGTTAACAATGCAGCGTTCAAGGTTGCACCATGACGGGTCAACGTATGCCGCGCGGGCTGCAAGTTCAGACAATAGGGGAAACTGAACAACCGCGGTTTGAAAAGAAAGGGAAGAGTATACAGTAAGGTATTCAGTGACTGCGGAGACTGGTTCGGGGGAAGCGAAGATGGTGTGCCCCCCGCGGGTCAAGAGAATAGATAGGGGGCACAAAAGAGCATTTCACAGAAGCTAGCAATTGAACAGGAAATAGGTAGGGTCACAAAAGGTTAAACATGAATAGATCACAACGAGTTAAACATTCTTAAGTGGTGGTGGGAACGAGGCCTCCCTCCCCAGGACAAATGGCATTGTTGAGCCGCATTAGGCTAATAAAGCTGCTGTATTAGGAGAGTTTCTGCGAATTCTGATGGCAAACTCGAGGGTAGGAATAATGAACATAGTTATAAAAATTATGAAGCCGCTAATTTTAATCGAGGGATAAGCACGTTAGTTTTCCGTAACTTTCATTAATGCCAAGCGTGGCTGACCCAAACTTATAAATGAGATAAGATTCGCGAACCTCGCGGTCGTGGGTGCGTTTTGAAAGGCGGATTCTAAAATCGTTGCTTTAAGATGTTCAAATGCATGCCCGGGACTGTTCAATGTCTTGACAGGGGCAAATAAGGGCAGCTTTTTGCGTGAGAGCGGTGATTATTGAACCGTATTCGGAAGGGCGTTTCAGTTTGACCGATATATTGTTGCCTACAAACAGTGCACTCTAGAAGATATACGACATTAGCGGAGTCACAGTTAAGTTACCTTTTATATTTACGTAGTAGTCTGAAGCCGTGCTGGTGGCGCGCTGTGTAGTGGTCATGTGTGGGCATACTTTACATCGGGGTTTATGGCAGGGCATGCAGCCAGTAGTTGCCGGTCGGTTGATACGAGAGTTAGTAAGAAAGTCACCTAAATTCTTATTACGCCGGTAGACAACGCGTGGTGGTTCGGGGAATATGCTTTTTAAGCGGTCACTTTGCATTAGGATATTGTGATGTTTTTTTAGCACGGTTGACACTCTTGGAGCGGAGGATGAGTGGGTTAAAACTAAGTTAGTTTGCGGGTTCCCGTTCGGGGCTTTTTTCTTACAGATTTCGTTACGGTCTAATTGGTTGGCTCGCACAATAGCGTCGTCGATAACTTTTTCCGGGTATTTTTTATTCAGGAGGGCGGTCTTGAGTTCTCGACAGTTTGAGTCAAAGTCGGCTTGGTTTGAGCAAATTCTCCTAAATCGGTGGGCTTGGCTGTAAGGTATTGCTGTCTTGCAGTGTCTGACATGGCTGCTTCGGAAGTACAAATACTGCCGCGTATCTGTCGGTTTTCTATACAGTTTAGTTTGAAGCCGACCTTGGAAGGTAGTAACGGTGACGTCCAGAAAGTTTACACTGTGTTTCCGAATAGGAATGAGCAAGGGAAATACTAGGATGGGCTAGGTGAATGCCTCAATGAAGGTGAGGAGCTCCGCCTCACCGTGTTGGCAGATCATGAATATGTCATCAATATACCTTTATAGTACATTGGCTTTAAATTTTGGGTGTCAAGAAAGTTTGATTCGAGGTGAGCCATAAAGATATTAGCGTAGTTAGGCCCGATTCGAGTTCCCATTGACGTTCCGCTGACTTGCACGTAATGAACTCCGTCGAACTCAAAATTGTTAAGTTCAAGAATAAGCCTAAGGAATGTTTGGAGAGCAGAAGAATCGATAGGTTTGTCGCACGATGACTGCTCATACGCAAGGGATACAGCGGCGATGCATCTTCATGGGGGATGTTAGTATACAGTGACGCAACATCAAGGGTGACTAGAAGGCAGTTATCAGGAATTTCAATTTTTGAGATGTCTGACAGAAAGTTCATTGGTATCCTTAATGAAGGAGGGAAAGAGCGGGGGCGGAATGTCCGCAAATTGAGATTATCCCACATAGCGCGTGAGGTTTTCCGGGTAACAGTGCCCAATGCCAAGCCAGAAACAACAGGGCCGGCCCTGGGTTGTTCCACCTTGTGAATCTTGGGAGAAGAATAGAATTTACCGGCTAACTGGGGGGGCTTAAAAAGGGATCAGGAACGAGCCGTGGTTTCATTATATTGTTTTATTTTAACAAGCTCAGCAAGTGTAATCTAAACATTGTTTGTTTATTGTTTCTTGCCGTGTATCCGACTCTTTAACTTATACTAATATAGTATATATATAATATGTATGTGTGTATGTGTTGTGCGTGTGTGTGTGTGTGGTGTGTAAATTAGAAATCACCAAGAGAAACGTAACAATCCTTATAAACAACGTTTCGGCTAGGATCCAGCCTTTTTCACTTGAGTAAGGCTATCGCGTCGCATGGCCTCCCGCTTGGGCCGTCATACGAAGGTAGCCAAGGTAGAAAATAGCTCTATGAAATGCTTTTACCTTATTTTGTGCACAACTAAAGACGTGCAGCACATGAACAAATGTGGCAACAAGAATACATTACACTGTTCTCCACGCGCAATTATAGACAGCTCCCGCCACATCCATGCCGCGTTTTACGGTTCACTACAGTAAGCACAGAATACCATTAGGTCCGCTGTTTCGAATCTGATGTAGAGGAACTCCAAGATACTGTATTGTTTCAGAGTCCCACGTAATGCCTCATTATTATCCAATTACCCCTTCCAAAAACCTCAAGATTATTCAAGGTTTACCTTAGCACCACTTACATCGCAAAACCGCGGGTGTCGGCGTCATTGCCTCCAAAACACCTTTCTTGTTCATAACAAAAAAGGCGAGGTCCTGTGCATAGCTAAAACTTTGACTTCATAGTTTGCCAGTGAGAAACCATGAAGGACACTGAATATCAGCGAGCGACGTCTCCCTGAAGGCAATTTACAATATATATATATATATGTATATATATATATATAGCGAATCAGAAAGTGGGAAATGAGGGGCTCCGTGAAATAAGACAGAAAATAAGGGTTGGCAGTCAAGAAAACCTCGGAAAGCAAAGGGGAGGTTGTGTTCCGAGGTTTTCTTGACTGCCAACCCTCATTTTCTATATATATTATATATATATTATATATATATATATATATATGACTGAAAAGATAAAACTCACACAGAGCGCGAAACAAAAAAGGTTAGTAGAGACAGAGACAAACGAGAAAGACTTAGAAAATAAAAATAAGTTTACTGACGTTTCAGGAGAGGACTCCCTTTCTTCAGGGGAAGAAAGTGGTCCTCTGAAACGTCAGTAAACTTATTTAACAAGTCTTTCCTTTTCCCCCGGTTTCCCCCGACTAACCCTTTTATTATAAAAAGAAGAATAAATTTTATATTTTAATTATTAAAATAAATATTATTTTTAATATAATTATTATTTATCCAATTATTAAAAATAAAAGAAAAGGGAAATTGCCCAAATTAAACCCCAAAAAAGGCTGGGGGGGTTGGCGTTTTTCCTTTTAAAAAATTTTTTTTTTTTAAAAAAAGGGAAAGGGGAAAAAAACCCACCCAATTTTGGGCCGGGGGTAAAAAAACCCAGGGGGGGGAAAAATTCCGGCCCCCCTGGGGCTTTTTTTTTTTTTTAGTAATTAATAATAAAATAAAAATTTTTTAAGGGTCCAAATAAGGAAAAAAGGGGTTCCACCCCAAGCCTTTCGGGCGGGGTTGTGTTCCGGGTTTTCTTTTTTTTTTCCAACCCCCTCTTTTTAAAAATAATATTATATATATTTTAATTTTATATATATATATATATATTGTGGGGTTTTATTGGGGTTAAAGTAGATTGGTTCACTTTTTCCTGCAATAGCAAAACCGGCGACGAGAGAGACTAATCAGTCTTTGTCTTCTTGTTTCGCCCCGATAGCAAGCTATCTCCCACCCCGCGGATGCGCGCTGGCCGCGCCAGCCGCGGCGGGCCGTGGCTCACCGGAACAAAGGAAGCGACAAGTGTTTTCGCTCATTGTCATTTATTACTGAATAACAAACATCCAAAGAGCATGCAGGCTAGCTGGTTGACGGCGAGGATCTAGTTCCTCGCCCGGGCAATTTAAGGGAATCGAGAGGTACGACTCACCGCGACAACAGTCATCGCCGGGGCGCCGCCTCAGCGCGCTCGCGTTTGCCTCGCTGGGACACCGATGGCAGCCATTGTCGCCCTCCTTTTTGCCCGACCCTCGAAGGAAGTAGATCACGAGGCGCGTCCTGACGCCTCGCTTCCCGAGCTCCGACTCCCCCGCGCAGCGTGCCTCCCGCGGGTGCTCGCCGGCCCCCAAGACACTCGTTCGGCGACGAGGTAGATCCCCCCGCCGACGTCTCGCCGAGTAAGTTCCCGCGACTAGCAAGCGGCGGGGCGAAGCCGAACCAAAGGGAACGCGCTAAGGTCGCGTTCCCACATCCCTCCAACCTTAAACGTTTCCGTACGGTGGAAATAATAGCACACGGGGACATGTAAACGCAATGTTCATCACATTCAACAAAGCATGAAGCGCCCCGCGCAGTAGCTGTCCTCACACTCGCCGTCATCAAACAGGCATCGTCAGCCGCATGCACAATCTAACGGCCATGCACGATCTAACAATGTAACGCTCAGGTGTCGCAGGTAACACCGAGGTTATTCGAACACGCATGTCATGCACATATGCAGTCTTGTTGTCTACAGCGGTGTCAGGGGCTGACTGCATTTTGTCCCACCGAGAAGGCACAAGCAACACCAATGCACCCCGGTCTGCCGAGTTATCAGCCCAGGGTTCGACGTAGCGCAGCGTAAGCCAGTTTGTGCAATTGTCACTCGCACTGGCGCCCTTCTCAGTCGGTGGTGGTGATCAGCAGGACCCGTACGGCTCTGGCCGAAGACAGCAGGCCAGCGTCTCGAAGCGTAGTGCTGAAGCCAGCCCCAGCAAGTGTAGCGACGGCGCTGATAGGTGACGTCCATGCAGCTGCTGCTGTCAGCCCGGACGCACCGAGGACGTATCAGCAAGTCCAGGAGCCTCGCGACCGCAAAGTGCGGCATAGCACCGAAGTGACGCCAAGCGATGACGCACACGACGGCGCCGCCTGCACCAACACGCCCTCCATGGAGGAAGACACCAGCCGTAGGGAGCTCCCACGGCGCCGCGTCTAGGCCGCCTCCAAGTAGCTGCCGCGGCAGGGCAGCCGCCAGTGGTCCCCAGCTCTCGAACGCTCGCCGACCCGGAGCAGAAGGTTGCATCACAGACATCGCGTAGCAAGCAAGCCTGGGTGACTCAACTCGTATTGCGTATCACGTCGGCATGATTCCCGCATTCCCGCAAGCATTCCTGTGCATTCCAGCATCCCTGTGCATTCCCGCAAGCCATGAAGTCAGGCAAGGAAGAAATGCTATTCCTCAGCATCGGGCACGTGGCACAACGCTAACCAATTGCGGCTGACAAAAGACGGTTTCCGACAGCGCACAAAAAAACTTTCTTGAGGCGAAGGAGATCTTCCCCTGCTACGTGGAGAACCACTTAAAACAAGCATTCCGACGACACGCACCCCGCCATTCAGTGGAGAAGAGGGGCCGTTTCCCGTCCGTCTGCTCCCGAGCTACGTCCCCATCGGTCGTGCCCTCTCCCACGCGGTGCCGGCTCCGAAAAGCCTTCGGGCAATACGCATCTTTGGCAACGACCGGCAACCCAGAGGCTTGCTCTACTGCCCCATTCGCACAGCCGTGAAGGAGATATCGGCTTTGTCGTCGGCCCTACCCGCTCGCTGCAACACAAACAGCTTAATGAGCGGCGGCGCCCATCGTGTCTCGCGATGTTGGAACGCCCGATGCCGAGCCGCAATACCAGACAGCCCATACGGCACCCGTGGCCCCTGGCCACACGGCTCAAAGAGCCCCGACTCCCGGAGTCGATAAAAGAGACAGCAAAGAAAAATAAAATCGGGCCAAACAGCGCAGCTTCCGTACTCGCTCACTTCGGGCTTGCAATTACAGCGCGGACATTATGCCCTAGCGCGTCATGAGTGCTGGACGTCAAAATGTCAGTGCCTCAATTTGCCGCGGTAGAAACGTCCCGCCTAAACGGCGCACTGAGAAAACTCGGCGCTCACATGTTCTAGCACGATGTAGCAACGTTCACTCCGCTCTCAAGAAAGTACGCCTGCCTCCGCTAGCGATCTGATTCACGCTAGCAGTAACACTTCTCAGGTTCGGACAAAGAACTTTTCTCACACCGAACAAAGACATGTTCCATGTTCCTAGAGCCAGCCCCACGTTGATGCGCCAGATGTGGGGTCATAGAGGGGTTAAAGTAGATTGGTTTACTTTTCCCTGCAATAGCAAAACCGGCGACGAGAGAGACTAATCAAACTTTGTCTTCTCGTTTCGCCCCGCTAGCAAGCTATCCCCCACCCCGGGGCAGCGCGCTGTGCCGCGCCAGCCGCGGCGGGCCGTGGCTCACCGGAACAATGGAAGCGACAAGGGTTTTCGCTCATTGACATTTATTACTGAATTATAAACATCCAAATAGCATGCAGGCTACCTGGTTGACGGCGAGGATCTAGTTCCTCGCCCGGGCAATTTAAAGGAATCGAGAGGTTCGACTCACCGCGACAACAATCATCGCCAGAGTGCCGCCTCAGCGCGCTCGCGTTTGCCTCGCTGAGACACCGATGGCAGCCATTGCCGTCCTCCTTTTTGCCCGATCCTCGAAGGAAGGAGGTCGCCAGGAGCGTCCTGACGCCTCGCTTCCCGAGCTCCGACCCCTCCACGCAGCTTGCCTCCCGCGCGTGCTCGCCGGCCCCCAAGACACTCGTTCGGCGAGGAGGTAGATCCCCCTCGCCGACGTCTCGCCGAGCAAGTTCCCGCGAGGAGCAAGCGGCGTGGCGAAGCCGAACGAAAGGGAACGCGCTAAGGTTGCGTTCCCACAATATATATATTTATTCTCACGTTTGGGGGACAAAAATAAAAAACATAACAAACTGTGGAAACGAGAATTTCTGTTTATGTAACCCTAAACCCAAACAAATACATAGAACAAACAGAGAGAAACTAAAGAACAGTTAGGAACTAACAAACACTGAGAAACGGTGGACAAACGGTATAGAACACGGTAAATAGCTCAAGCAAACGGGGAAAAGTCAAAGCCCGGGAATTACGGGAGTGGACTAAGTACTGTAATGAAGTGCCCAAAATGTGTGTTCTCGGGATCGCTTCTTCGGTTTTCCTCGCTGGCTCCTTGCGATTGGCCGGCTCACGAGTAGGGTGTGAATGACTCCGCGAGGCAGTGATGATGATGGTGGCCCCTGGTTGTTTAGAACGTACTCCGCAGAGCACATACTGGCGTCTTCGTCGTCGTCGTCTGCTGCGCACGTTTTTTTCTTGTCGTGGTGGTCCTTTTCGTCGCAGCGATTTCTTGCCATGACATGTCCCCCCACATAAGCATTTTTCAAAGAAAAATGTCTCTTTTCAGTACACCTCACACACTGTCCTTGAGATGATCAGTCATATAATGTTTAGTCGTTATCACTGCATTTTAAACCACCCCGCGGAAAAGCACAACTGCACAAAAAACATATAGTACATAAGAAACGAAGACACCAACTGTATTTATACGGTATACGCCAGGTCCAACTAGAACAGACAGTCCAGAATCACCCAAGCAGGCAATCAAGCAGATATCTCTTTAATTTTCTGACAGTGGCTGCGGTGCCACTTTCTGCCCCTTACGTACCAGCGTCTAGCCGAGTAGGGATTTGGCTTCCACTTCAAAGCCCCGGCTACGCGCGCGGACATATATATATATATATATATATATATATATATATATATATATATATATATATAGCAGAACAGAAACATACGGGACGAGGGACTCAGTAAGGAGGACACATAATAAGGTTGCAGTCGTCATTGCCAGTGCTATTCGGCTGTTTCCCAGATATTTAATAGTGCCGAATGACGTGTGTTTGTAATGTTTCTTTAATACAGTGCTAAATAGGCGAAAATATAAGTCGAGAAAAAATCCGCCGTTTTTCCGGGAGCGGGAGTCGAACCCACATCTCCGCATAACGCGTGCGGTGCGTTAACCAATTACGCTACCCCGCAGCGGCTCCCCTCTCGACTTTTACCGGGGGGGTTTATATTTACAAGTGCTCTGAGGCCGGTCAACTAGCGCCACCCCTCGACTATCGCGGGAGACGTAGAACGTCTTTTTTCCCAGCGGCCGCCACGTAAGACGTGGTCGGAGGTCAGGGTTAGCAATTGGCATATCCGAACTGCTGGAGCCAGAGTCCTCGTAATGCATGTAGCAGAACAGAAAGATACGGGACGAGGGACTCAGTAAGGACACATATCAAGGTTGCAGTCGTCATTTCCAGTGCTATTCGGCTGTTTCCCAGATATTTAATAGTGCCGAATGACGTGTGTTTGTCATGTTTCTTTAATACAGTGCTAAATAGGCGAAAATATAAGTCGAGAAAAAATCCGCCGTTTTTCCGGGAGCGGGAGTCGAACCCACATCTCCGCATAACGCGTGCGGTGCGTTAGCGTAATTGGTTAACGCACCGCACGCGTTATGCGGAGATGTGGGATCGACTCCCGCTCCCGGAAAAACGGCGGATTTTTTCTCGACTTATATTTTCGCCTATTTAGCACTGTATTAAAGAAACATGACAAAACACACGTCATTCGGCACTATTAAATATCTGGGAAACAGCCGAATAGCACTGGCAAATATATTATCTATATATATATATATATATATATATATATAATATATATATATATTAAATTAGAGTCACCACGAAAAACATAACAATATTTAATACGACGTTTCGGCTGGGAACCAGCCTTTTGAAAAGGCTTGAACAAGGCTGGTTCCCAGCCGAAACGTCGTATAAATATTGTTATGTTTTTCGGGGTGGCTCTAATATACTATTCAGCTTCCAAGCCCTGCACTGGTTATATATATATATTATATATATATATATATATATATATATATATATATGATATATTATATATATATATATATATATATATATATATTGTAGCGTAAACGTAGCAACTGGTCTTGTCCGTCTTGTTTTCCCTGCCGAATCCCTGTGATGGTTACCCTTCGGCAATGAAGCACTCCATTATCTCGTTCCGGGGCCGTCCATCTATTACTTCTTGGTGACCCGCACTTCGAGCATCGAGACGATGCTTCTTCCGGAGAGGGGGGGTTCGAGACCAAAAACCCTAGAGCAGACTAATGGCGTCTCTGCTTGCTGAGGGAAGCCCGCGCGCGAGAGAAAAGGTCCTCTTCCTCCTTTAGCTGGGGTGTTCCCGTGCACACCCAATCTCGCGCGAACGAGGGATTGACGGCACCGCCCTGCGTTTCTTGAGTGCCTCAGAGTTGCCTTCTAATGACTTGACTGTGGCATTGCCCCCCTCTCCGGAAGAAGCATCGTCTCGATGCTCGAAGTGCGGGTCACCAAGAAGTAATAGATGACGGCCCCGGAACGAGATAATGGAGTGCTTCATTGCCGAAGGGTAACCATCACAGGGATTCGGCAGGGAAAACCTTCAGTCCATCAGCACTGTAGAAGACATGGCTAGTCTCTGTCGTAGTACGGTTTCATTCGGACCACGTGCACAACCTCTGGAGTTAGCCTGACGCGTCGGGAGCAGGGTGCCCTTCCATAAGGTTCTACTTCATAGTTGACGTCGCTAAGGCGGCGAATAACTTTATATGGCCCGAAGTACCAACGAAGCAGTTTCTCAGAACGTCCATGCTGTCGAACTGGTGTCCAAACCCAAACCGCGTCCCCTGGTTCGTAGAACACGGCCCGCCTGTGCTCGTTGTAGCGAGCAGCATCGGAACTTTGCTGACGTTGAATTCGCTCCCGTGCGGGCTGGCGTGCTTCCTCGGCTCTTTCCACGAAATAGTCGGCGTCGCCGTCTTCATCCTCATGGACCGGAAGCATGCTATCAAGTGTCGTAGTGGCAGTGCGACCATAAACCAGCTGAAATGGAGTCATGGCTGTGGTCTCCTGAACTGCGGTGTTGTACGTGAAAGTTGCGTATGGCAAGATCTCATCCCACGTTTTATGCTCGACGTCGACATACATTGAGAGCATGTCGGTGAGGGTCCTGTTAAGTCGCTCAGTCAAGCCATTCGTCTGCGGATGGTAAGCAGTTGTTTGCCTGTGAGATGTGTGAGTTAGTACCATGACGGACTGCATGAGGTCAGCTGTGAAAGCAGTGCCCCTGTCCGTTATGACAATTTGGGGAGCTCCATGCCGTAAAACGATGTTGTGGACGAAGAACTGAGCTACCTCAGCCGCAGTTGCCCTTGGGACAGATGCTGTCTCCGCGTACCGCGTGAGGTAGTCGGTCGCCACCACGATCCACCTGTTCCCCTTCGTGGAGGTAGGAAATGGGCCCAAGAGATCCATGCCTACTTGCTGGAAAGGGGACATCGGTGGTTGTATTGGCTGAAGAAGCCCTGCTGGTTTCAAAGGCGGAACCTTCCTCCTCTGGCAGTCGCGGCAGCTCTTGACGTAGTGCTGAACTGTTCGCAATAGCTTCGGCCAATAGTATTTCTGGCGTATCCTCGCCAGTGTACGGCTGACACCCAGGTGCCCCGCCGACGTTTCGTCGTGGCAGGCGTATAGAATTTCCTGGCGCATCGCTGTTGGTACAACGAGTAAAAACGCGTCCGAGCTATTTCTGAAATTCCGCTTGTACAACACTCCGTGCCGGAGGCTAAAGGACGAGATGTTGCGGGCAAAGGCGTGCGGAATTTGGGCATTGAGACCTTCCAAATACTGGATGACAAGAAGCAATTCAGGGTCCTCTCGTTGTAGTTGGGCCATTTCAGCAGGAGTAACGACTCCGAGAAAGGGGAAGTCTTCGTCGGTGTCTGGGCTTGCCGACTCGACAGGTGCCCGTGACAAGCAATCAGCATCGCTATGCTTCCGCCCGGACCTGTAAACGACCGTCATGTCGTACTCTTGTAGGCGGAGACTCCATCTGGCGAGGCGTCCAAATGGGTCTTTTAGGTTTGCCAGCCAACACAAGGAATGGTGGTCACTGACAACATTAAACCGCCTGCCATAAAGGTACGGCCGGAACTTGTTGATGGCCCAGACGACGGCAACACTCTCTTTTTCAGTGGTGGAGTAATTCATCTCCGCCTTTGATAGAGTGCGGCTGGCATAGGCTAGAACTCGCTCGGCTCCGTCCTGCCACTGAACGAGGAGTGCGCCAAGACCGACGCTACTGGCATCGGTGTGGATCTCCGTATGTGCGTGTTCGTCAAAATGAGCTAGTACTGGCGCTTTTTGTAGCCGGTCCCGCAGGTGATTGAAGGCGACTTCTTGCTCTTCTTGCCATGCGAAAGGTACGTCGTCTTTTGTCAGTCGCGTCAATGGTTCCGCCAGGTCAAAAACATTCTCTGCAAAGCGTCTGTAATAGGCGCAGAGGCCTAGGAAGCGCCTAACAGCTTTTTTATCGGCTGGTCGGGGGAAGGCTGCTACGGCTGCCGTCTTCTCAGGGTCTGGTGCGACACCGTCTGAACTGATGACATGTCTTAGGAACCGCAGCTGTTTGTAGCCGAAGTTGCACTTTTCGGGTTTTATAGTCAGACCAGCTGACTTTATAGCGTCGAGAACTAGTCGAAGTCGTTGTAGGTGGTCATCAAAGAAAACACGACGACATCGTCCAGGTAAACCAGACACGTCTGCCACTTTAAACCTGACAAGACAGTGTCCATCATTCGCTGGAACGTCGCGGGTGCCGAGCAGAGACCAAACGGAAGTATTTTAAACTCATAAAGCCCATCGGGTGTGACAAACGCAGTCTTCTCTCGGTCTCGCTCGTCAACCTCAATCTGCCAGTACCCACTTTTGAGATCCAGAGAGGAGAAGTACTTTGCATTACGCAGTCGGTCTAAGGCGTCGTCTATTCGTGGAAGAGGGTATACGTCCGTTTTGTTACACGATTTAGCTTCCTGTAATCGACGCAAAATCGTAAGGTTTTGTCTTTCTTTTGGACCAGCACAACAGGGGATGCCCACGGACTTGTCGACGGTTGAATCACGTCGTCTCGTAACATTTCCGTTACTTGGGTCCGGATGGCTTCTCTTTCCTTATAGGACACGCGGTAGGGATGCTGGTAGACTGGCTTGGTCGTTTCGTCGACGATGATGCAATGTTTGGCCACAGGCGTTTGTCGAACTTTCGATGAAGTAGAGAAACATTCGCGGAAATCCTCCAGGAGGGCAGTCAGCTGCCGTTGCTGCTCTGCCGACAGGTCAGGGCTGATGTGGATTGACCCGGCAAAGTCTTTCGGAGCCGATGCTTCATTCCCACCTTCTCCCACAGTGCAAACTTGTGCCGCTTGAACGAATTCATGCGAGGAGGCGATGGCGGTGCCTTTTGGGACGTGTTGAAGCTCGTTCCCGAAGTTTGTCAGCACCACATTCGCACAGCCGTTATGCAGGCGGATAAGGCTCCTTGCGACACAAATTTTTCGTTCTAAAAGCTAATTCATGTTGCCTTCCACTAGCCGTTCGCAACTTTCAGCCACGTCCCCCTTAACAAGGATCATTACGCTGCTTCGTGGCGGTACCACCACGCTGTCGTCCACTACGCGGAGGGCACAGAATCGCCCTGCTTCGGAATCGTTTCTGGCGACGGCTCGTTCGGTGGAGAATGTAACGGTCGATGTCTGTAGGTCGATGATGGCGCCGTTCGTTTGCAGGAAGTTCATACCCAGTATGACGTCCCTCGAGCATTCCGGGAGTACGATGAAATCGCCCCACGTAGGTGTACCCCCGTATAGTAACCCTAACCGTGCATTGGCCTGTAGGGGTAACCAGGTGACCGCCTGCCGTGCGAATGTGAGGCCCAGTCCACTGCGTCAGTACCTTCCTCAGCTCTCTTGCCAGATTGCTACTAATTACCGAGTAATCCGCACCTGTGTCCACCAGCGCAGTCACGTCGTAGTCGTCGATACTAACGGCAAGGTCACATGTGGCTCTTTTCCCATAACGTTCTAGATGCGTCCGTTCCGATGTACGTCGTCGTAAAAACGATGGAGGATCTTCGCTGACGGTCTTTTCAGCGGCCCCAGCCTCCAGAGGTCGCTGGTTTCAGTTTTCCCGATTGGGGCTGGGCGAGCGCCGCCCAGGCGAGCTAGAGGAGAGACGAGGGCTCGGCGACCTGTAACGTCGGAACGATGCTGGCGTGGTTTCCGGGCGAGAGGGAGCGCGCTGCGCGAACAGATACTGTTGGATTTCGGCAGGTCTTTCCCCGTTGCGAGGACAGGGCGCGTTTGGAGGGAAACCTCGAAGGCCAGCACGGCGGTAGGGGCACGACCTGTACAGATGACCAGCCTCCCCGCAATGGAAACACAGTGGTAGCCCGCCCGGCGCACGCCACACGTCCGTCTTGCGTACGGCGCTCCGTCCAGCAGGAGGGGCTGGGCAGTTTCCAGGCTGGCGACGAAATAAAGACACCAGCAGACGACGGGGCGTACGCGTCGGTAGTAGCAACGGCGACGTTCGAAGCAGCGTACGTAGGGCCTTCTTGCAGAACCGTGGGAGTATGTCATCGCGCTCTCCGAGATGCGTGAGGGCGGCGGCATGTCGAGGTTCAACGTGGGTTGAACCGCTTGTTTAACCTCCTCTTTCACGAGTTGGGTCAGAGATGCGTACGTCGGTGAGGCCTGAGGCAGTTGTAGGAGGTGAAGCTCCTCCCTAATCACTGAGCGGATGAGCTCCCGCAACGTGTCACGACTGGTCCCCGAGGCCGAAGCAAACACGTCCACCGACGCGCAAAGCAGGGTGGCGGTCTTATTGTCTGGCACGGTTCTAGCGTCCTTTCCATCGTCGCCGCTTCCGTAAGGAACTCAGTCACGGTACGTGGAGGATTGCGCACAAGCCCAGCGAAAAGCTCCTGTTTCACACCTCGCATAAGGTGACGAAGCTTTTTATCCTCAGCCATGCTCGGGTCTGCACGTCGGAAAAGACGGGACATCTCCTCGTAGTACATCGAAACGCTTTCATTGGGGCCCTGGTTTTTGGAGCGCAAAGCGGCTTCAGCCTTTTCTTTGCGGTCACCCCGGGCAAGGTCTTCAGAAATCTGCGCCGGAATTCATCCCAGCTTTGTAAAATCTGCTTCGTGGTTTTCGGCACCACGTCCTCGCACCGTCTTCCAAGGTGAAGTGCACGTCATGCAGCTTCTGCGCTTGATCCCATCCATTAATCTCGCGACCCGCTCATTACAGCTCAAGCCAATCCTCCGCGTCTTCGAAGGCGTCTCCATGAAAACTTGGAGCCTTTCGCGGCTGTTGGAACACGCACTGACATGGCGTAAGGTTGTCGCTTGCCATTGTTGGGGCCGTAGAGTGTGCCGCTGCTGCCCTGGATGTCGGCGGGGCAGAAGTCCGTACTCAGGCGATGCACCTCGAATCCGACGACTGGTGCGTTGTATGAACGGGCGTCAGCTATGTTTCACGCGCCCCGGTCTTCAGAGGCGGTGTCCTCGCTGTTGCATGCGAGATTCGCGGCTGGGTAACCGCTTCCTCCACCAAAAATTGTAGCGTAACGTAGCAAACTGGTCAACAGTAAGCGGTATAGTTTAATAAGAAAGAGACCAAAAACCCTAGAGCAGACTAATGGCGTCTCTGCTGCTGAGGGAAGCCCGCACGAGAGAGAAAAGTCCTCGTCCTCCTTTAGCCGGGGTGTTCCGTGCAACCCCAATCTCGCGCGAACGAGGGATTGACGGCACCACCCTGCGCTTCTTGAGTGCCTCAGAGTTGCCTTCTAATGACTTGACTGTGGCAATATATATATATAGATGTAGCAGAACCGAAAGATACGGGACGAGGGACTCGGTAAGGTAACATATCAAGGTTGCAGTCGTCATTGCCTGTGCTATTCGGCTGTTTCCGAAATATTTAATAGTGCCGAATGACGCGTGTTTGTCATGTTTCTTTGATACAGTGATAAATAAGCGAAAATATAGGTCGAGAAAAAATCCGCCGTTTTTCCCCTGACAATGACGACTGCAACCTTGATATGTGTCCTTACCGAGTCCCTCGTCCCGTATCTTTCTGTTCGGCTACATGCATTACGAGGGCTCTGGCTCCAGCAGTTAGGATATGCCAATTGCTAACCCCGACCTCCGACCACGTCTTACGTGGCGGCCGCTGGGCAAAAAGACGTTCTACGTCTCCCGCGGTGGTCGAGGGGCGGCGCTAGTTGACCGTCCTCAGAGCACTTGTAGATATAAACCCCCGCGGTTGGGTCGAGAGAGGAGCCGCTGCGAGGTAGCATAATTGGTCAGTGCACCGCACGCGTTATGCGGAGATGTGGGTTCGACTCCCGCGATATATATATATTATATATATAGCAACAAAGTTTTCCTGGACGCCGGTAGAATATACACAAAAATGGTTTCGACCACGGTAAAAAAAAAAGAGAACAGATTTAATAATGTTTCGGCCGAGGGACCGGCCTTCGTCAGATATCTGACGAAGGCCGGTCCCTCGGCCGAAACATTATTAAATCTGTTCTCTTTTTTTTTACCGTGGTCGAAACCATTTTTGTTGTATATATTATATTTTAATATATTAATATATATATATATATATATATATAAATAAAATATATCTATATATATATATATATATATATTTAGCAAGGATAACGAGCAGCTCTTTAACGCCATCAGCTTATCCGGGTATGCGCCACATCAAGAAAGAGTGCCATGCGATCGTGGCCAATCTACGCACGACGGTATGCGCGCACGCTGGTAGCAGTGGAAGAAGATGTACGGCAGAAGGTGCTTGGCGCGTGTGTTCGGCCATCGTCTGTACGCTTGTACCTGCGCATCCCTTGCTTCTGCTCCTGCCAATAAACAACGTTCGGTCTACTACCGGAGGGCCAACTATATCCCTTACAAGTGGTGGAGGTCAGGTGTTTCGGTCCCATCCTGGAGCTACGCGACCGAACGCTGTCCACGATGAACCACGAATCCGTCCAGCAGCCTTCGTCGGCGGCACACAACCCGTCATCTGCTCGGGCGCACTGCGCGAGCGGGATTCACCCAAGTTCAACAGCACCGACGGAAATGATGCTGAGGACTGGCTTTCCATGTTCGAACGTGTGAGTAACCACAACCGACGGGTTGACAAGAACAAATTGATCAATGTCTCCCCTTCTCTCTCACCGGCCTCGCGGAAACGTGGTGGAATAATAACGAATCCCGCAACAAGACGTGGTCCTCCTTCCGCTGTAACTTCATGGACGTCTTCGGGCGCCCTTCGGTGAGGAAGCTTCAAGCCGAGCAGCGCTTACGTGTGCGAGGACAGCAGGCTGGGGAGACGTTCACTAGCTATATAGAGGATGTCATCGACCTGTGCAAACGCGTCGACCCCTCCATGGCAGAAACAGAGAAGGTCCGACACATCTTGAAGGAGTCGATTGACGACGCCTTCCAGATGTTACTATCCAAGGACCCCGAACTGTCGTTGACGTCGTCCGCCTTTGCCAGAGTTTCGACGAGCTGCGCAAGCAGCGAGCCCTCACACGGCAGGCTTGTGTTCGGGAGCAGCCCGTATCAAGTGTGGAGGCAGTATATGAAGGAGACCCTGCGCTGTTTGCGCGAATCAAACATTTCATTCGGGAAGAGGTGGCCCGCCAAGTCTCCCTCCTGCCCTACATCTCAGACCCGCCTTCCACCCTGGCGCCTTCGCTTCAGAATGTCATCAAGGAAGAGGTCGCTGAGGCACTACCATCGGCTCAGGATAACCTGCCCGTAGCTGCGCCCCTGACTTACGCCTCGGTAGCAGGACGGCTATCGCACCAGCCTGCTTCGTTCTCTCGCCGACCTGTCGTATGCCCACCTGCCGCTTCCTTTCCTGCCGCCTCCTTTCCATCAGCGCCCGTGTGCTCCAGCTTCATTACCAGCACGACCGCCGATAAGCCCGGTGAGCAGTCCCCAGCTAACGGGTGCGTGGCGCACGCAGGACAATCGTCCGATTTGTTTTGCATGTGGCATGCCAGGGCATGTCGCTCGCTACTGTCGCCGCCGCATATTGCCGCCCGCCCCCAGCTACCCCCGACCCCTTACTTTTTGCCGTATGCCGCTCAACCAGCGCCGTACAATTTGCCCCCAGAGCCGACTGACCGTCCAACTTTCGCTGGCCGCCGTTCAGCTTCTCCACGTCGCCGTTCGGTGTCTCCCATGCGTCGCCGCCCTATGTTTCCGAAGGGGAAAAACTAAAAGCCGCATTTCCGGAGGCAAGAACT
The DNA here is from genome assembly GCA_013339765.2 of Haemaphysalis longicornis. Classification (NCBI taxonomy): domain Eukaryota; kingdom Metazoa; phylum Arthropoda; class Arachnida; order Ixodida; family Ixodidae; genus Haemaphysalis; species Haemaphysalis longicornis. The sequence goes on along the minus strand of CM023452.1, from coordinate 107,640,722 downwards.
GCGTCGCCATGAATCGGTCCTCATTTCTCGCCTAAAATGTTATCGACGTAATTGTGGAAGGTGTACCTACCATTGCTCTCATCGAACTGGAGCCGCTTTTTCGGTAAGGTCCCAAAAATTACTAAGGAAAGCGCCATCTTTAGATCTCGCCGCCTTTCGCCCTCGCCCGCGCTCCTTCTTCTTCGTTTTTTGCCATTTTTTTTTTGCCGGCGAACGCCGCGCGCCTTTGGGCCCAAAGGGGAAAAAGTCACGTGGTTTTTTTTTTTTGCTCCGCCGCCGGGTCGCCTCGCCGATGCCTCGCCGGCTGGGACATTGCGCAACGCCGCCGCTGCGACGCCATTGCTGGCTTCCGAGCCACCGTCGCCACCGTGCTTCAGTACCGGAATTAGCTGCTCGCTTCGAAAAAATGTCGCACCGGTGTCGTTTTAGGTTGCTTCTCGGTGTCGATGTGTTGTGCCTTAGGCAGCGCGAATATCGTCAGGCAGGGCACAAGACTTCGTTATTCCGTCCGGGAAACGCGACGCAGAAAGGAAAAAATTTGGTTGCATAGATTTGAACGGGCATACTTCAGGCCGACGCTGCCGTCCACTCTTTTGCGAGGTAAGTTTCTGAATGCTTGTTCTTGCTCTGTTAAATTCTGCGCGAGCTTGAGCGGTCACTTACGAAGAAATGCGTATTCCCTTCGCGACCGTCGTCCACGCTTTGTTCTGAGTAGGCATTGCGCGCAGCGCCGAGTTCGTCCCGTCGTAAGTTTTGGGTTTGGATAAGAGGCCGTGTATTTGTCATGTGCGCGCTTAATTTCCAGCATCAATATCAGCGGCGTAGCATGTTCAGTCAGTTGTCGAAAGGGGTTTCGTGACGCGAGAATTGTTCACCTGAATTCATGCTTGTTTTGGCCGACGGCAGCTTGCGTCTGACCATGTATCGTGTGCGTTCCGAGTGCGTGTACGCTTTTTTTGGCGTGAAGTCATGTTTTGTGTGTTAGCTACCCGGTGGTATTATAATCCCGTTGTTATGACATCGAAGTGATTTGCTGCGTAATATGGGCTTGGTCGGTGCGGCGCAAATTGAGGCTGTTGCGAAAAAAAAAAAATTGCGGCTAGGTAAAACAATTTAAGGTCAGCTAATATAGTGACCGCGCCGTTGACGTACGTTTGATGCGCAATTTCTGTTATCGCTTTTTAAATTCGCGCACGTTTGAATGAGCACTTCAAATGCATATTCGCACCGTAACGGCTGTACGCCCTTTCTTCCGTGTATGCACAGAGGAACGTTAATTACGACTTACGTTTGCATTACACGTGATGCCGTACATTTGCAGTGTGCGCGCTTACTTCATCTTTGTAGTCAATGGCGCAGCGTATCCAGTCATTGCGATTTGAACCAAAACACACTGGGCGACTATATTATTTTCAGCAGACGTATTTTTGTCCAGCAAAGCGCTTGCTAAACGGGTTTAGTGTAGCGAGTTGAGCGGACGCGGCACTGAGCAGATGCGCGAACACGAATTTGACCATGCTACGGTAGAACAGTCACTAACTCCCTTCTGCAATGCATTATTGCCTATATTTGCGGAGTGTTTGTGGCGCATCTCAAACTCGGTGGCGACATTTCTTTTCCCTTCTCAATAGGATTATTTCACGGATCAATTTGAGCAACGGATATTGGAGAAGCTTGGCGTTAAAAAAACTAAACCCAAATGCCACTCCCAACATTTTTTCTCACGGGAAGCCACGTCAGCAGCACAAACCACCTGCACGACGTCATTACGGACGTTTGTTCCAATAAAATATCTATTTGCTGGCACCAATTCATTTTTTTGATTTATTGTTTTCTCTTGATAATCATCGTGACATTGGTCCTCTTTCGAATTTCTTTTGGGTGTATCCCTGTGTTAGTGCAATGTACAAATCTGCCAGAATATATCCCAGCACAAAACAATTCTGTCCAGGCGCCTCCATTAATAACGGCTGTAAACGACCGCGCCCGGTGAAAAAAAGTATTTCATGATTAACTGCAGTAACTAGTTACATAATTTGTACCTAGAGGGACTGTAATTTCAGTTTACCCGATCGATTGATCGCAGTCTTCTCTGGCGCGTATTCCCAGAATTACAAGTCTGCGTTTTTCACTAGGTTCGCACATGAACGTACGGCCGCGAGTGTAGTTTAGTGTATCCGGCTGCGAAGTCGGGGAAGAGGGCTTTTCACGTGCTGTACGTGCACACACGCACAACAGCAGTGTATGTTTTTAGTCTACTCACAGCACCCATAACGACATGAAGGTGAAGGAAACATTTCTACAAAAACGGCAAAGCACTCTAAACTGCGCGTAATTAAGGTAGGCTGTAGGTCGTTAGTAAAAGCGGGCGCAGAGTGAACGCCGCTGGGGTACACAATTATCGCAAGAAAGGCGAGTGCAAAGGGCGCCAGCGCAGCGCTCGAACTACGGCATTTGCGAATGAAGCGCACTGTATACTGCCGCGAACCGTGCGCAAGACCTCTGTGCAGTGATTGCACGACCACAGTCACGCGAATGCAAGAACGGAACTACCGTAACAGAGCAGTTTGAAATGTCCACGCTCGATCCTTTCGCATTCACGAGCTATCCTGAGGTGTTACAGAATGCCGCACACGTAAACAAAAAACCCCGCTGTGCGTATGCGCCAGCGGCATCCGCCCCGCAAATATCCCCCTTTTAGGGAAAAATATAAAACAAAAAACTATCACTCAGTGCCTGTTGGTAAAACGGGGCTCTAGAAATCCTATAAATGCTACCAAAGAGCGATTTCGGCGCGAAAACAAGAGCAAACTGCAGCGAGCGCCCTGAAGCGTAGCGAGGGCGTCTGCTCTCAAGTGGCCAACAAATATGGCGGCCCCGCCGCGGAGTTAAAGGGGCGGCGGCGCCGCGGGTGAGGGGAGAGAAAAAAAAGGAGGGCAGCGGAGAAGGAGGGAGCAGTTGGCGCTACCTTAGTTCTTTCAGGGACCTTAGTTTCGGTAATCCACGCCGACCTCTGCCGTTCTATTCGAAAAGTAATGACGCCCCTTTCTGGACTCTCGTTACGCACCGCCAGTTCACAGCCCATTAAGCCGCTAGCCGCTTGCACAGTTCGTGTCGTCATCCAGAACAATTCCTACACCATTGAATTCATCGTGCTGCCAGCTTGCTCTCACGACATCATCCTCGGTTGGGACTTTCTTTCCCACAATAACGCTATCATTAATTGTTCCCGTGCTGAAGTCGAGCTTTCTTCTGTTCTTTTCGACGGTTCCTGTAATGCCGCTACAAAATTACTCGTCGCTGAAGACACCGACGTTCCGCCCAGCTCCTCCGTCATCGCGCCCCTGTGCTGTACCTCTGTCCCCGACGCCACTGTTTTGTTTACGCCTTCTGTCATTTTCTTTCGCCGCAAATGCCTTCCACTACCTTCTGCCGTTTTGGCTGTGCGTGATGGCGCCACCACTATGTTGGTGACCAATCCGTCAGCGACCCCGTGCGCTCTTCTACAGGGAGAAACACTTGGCTTCGCAGAGCTTGTAGATTCTCGTCTAGTTGTTGACGTACCAGGTGATCTCTCTCATGTTGAGATCAGTGAACTGAGTGCTTCTCCATGTTCGCCCGGGCTATTGCCATCCGATGACTTTGCCCACTGCATCGACGCCAATCTGTATGCAACCCAGCGAGAACGTATTACTTCATTGCTTTCGAAGTTTCGTTCTTCCTTTGATTGCACGCAAACCTCGCTGGGCCGCACGTCTACTGTTACGCACTCAGTCGACACAGGATCACATGCTCCACTTCGACAGCGCCCATATCGTGCGTCTCCGACAGAGCGGCGAACCATTGAAGACCACGTCACAGATATGCTTCAACGAGGTGTTATTCGCCCCTCGAAGAGTCCGTGGGCTTCACCAGTGGTTCTGGTTAAGAAGAAAGACGGCTCTATTCGGTTTTGCGTTGATTATCGCCGCTTGAATACCACCACAAGAAAAGATGTGTACCCTCTTCCGCGTATCGACGATGCGCTGGACTGTCTGCAGGGAGCAGAATGTTTCTCGTCACTCGACTTACGCTCCGGGTACTGGCAAGTTCCCATGGCCGAGGCTGATCGCGCAAAGACGGCATTTGTAACCCCAGAAGGCCTTTACGAATTTAACGTTATGCCGTTTGGGCTTTGCAACGACCCCGCCACGTTCGAAAGAATGATGGACAGTCTCCTCCGTGGCCTCAAGTGGAAGACGTGCCTCTGTTACCTGGACGATGTAGTCGTTTTCTCCCCCGATTTTGAGACACATCTGATTCGCCTAGAACAAGTCCTGACTTGCCTTGCGAACGCTGGGCTGCAGCTAAACCTCAAAAAATGCCGCTTCGCCGCACGCAAGCTTACCATCCTGGGTCATGTCGTTTCTAAAGACGGCATCAGCCCCGACGCAACAAAGCTTCGAGCCGTTGCAGAGTTCCCGAAGCCGACCACACTGAAGGCGCTTCGGAGCTTCATTGGCCTCTGTTGTTATTTTCGACGGTTTGTTCGCAACTTCGCGACCATCATTTCGCCTCTTACCAAGCTCCTCGGTAACGACAGCGGCATTTCTGCTTGGTCACCATCCTGCGACGAGGCGTTTGCGACACTGCGTCGTTTGTTGACATCCCCGCCTATATTACGGCATTTCGACCCGTCGGTCCCCACGGAAGTGCACACTGATGCGAGTGGGATTGCCCTCGGTGCCGTGCTCGCTCAGCGGAAATCCGGCTGTGAGGAGTATGTTTTTGCGTACGCAAGTCGGGCACTGACGAAAGCAGAAACAAATTACTCCGTCACAGAGAAGGAATGTTTGGCCATAATATGGGCGCTTGGGAAGTTCCGCCCGTACTTGTATGGCCGCCCATTTGACGTGGTGACCGATCACCACACGCTTTGTTGGCTCGCCTCCCTGAAGGATCCTTCAGGTCGTCTTGGGCGGTGGGCTCTTCGCCTGCAAGAATATGATATCCGCGTGGTTTACCGTTCCGGCCGTAAGCATTCGGATGCTGACGCACTCTCCCGCTCTCTAATCCCGGCTTACGTGTCTCACCTTGCCACAGCGGACTGTAGCTTGTCGTCGCTCAGTGTCACCAACATGACTGCCGAGCAGCGTACGGACCCATGGATAGCTTCCATCATCGGCGTCCTGTCTGGTCCTTCAGCTACCGGCACCCAGAGCACTGCGGCGACAAGCCTCTCACTACCAACTGCGTGAAGAGCTCCTTTATCGTCGGAATTACAACTCGGACGGTCGCAAGTGGCTTTTGGTTATCCCACGCCATCTGCGTGCCGACATCTGCTCCGCCTTTCATGCCGACCCGAGTTGCGCGCACGCTGGCGTCCTCAAAACGTACGAGCGACTACGCCTACGTTACTATTGGAGGGGCTTGTATACCTACGTGCGCAAGTACGTGCGCTCATGTCCGGAGTGTCAGCGTCGCAAATCACCGCCTATTCGCTCTACAGCCCCGTTGCAACCACTACCGTGCCCCTCGAAACCCTTTGATCGCGTTGGAATCGATCTGTACGGGCCCCTGCCTTTAACGGCTGCCGGTAACCGGTGGATAATTTTAGCGGTCGACCACCTCACAAGGTACGCCGAAACAGCTGCCTTGCCGGCATCCACGGCTCGTGAAGTCGCCAGTTTTCTTTTGCGTAACTTTGTACTTCGTCACGGAGCGCCTCGGGAACTTCTGAGTGATCGTGGCCGCGTTTTCCTATCGGACGTTGTGAAAGCTCTACTCCCCGAATGCCACGTTGTTCACCGCACGAGCTCCTCGTACCACCCGCAAACCAATGGGCTCACAGAGCGCTTCAACCGCACCCTGGGAGATATGCTATCAATGTACGTGTCGTCGGATCACTCCAATTGGGACCTCGTACTTCCGTTCATAACGTATGCATACAACACGGCTACGCAGACAACGACAGGATTTTCTCCGTTTTTTTTACTTTATGGACGCGAGCCGACCTGTACACTGGACACCATTCTGCCTTACAACCCCGACGCCACAGAATTTAAACCGGTTTCGCAACTAGCGCAGCAAGCCGAAGAGTGTCGCCAACTCGCCCGTTCCTTTACAACTGCAGACCAACAGCGCCAGAAGCATCGCCGTGACGATTTCACCACCCCTCCGACATTTGAACCCGGCTCACATGTCTGGCTTTGGGTGCCCTGCCCAACACCAGGTCTCTCCTCTAAACTTGTCGCCAAATATCATGGCCCTTACAAAGTCATCGCCCGCACTTCGCCCGTCAACTACATTGCGGAACCAGTCACCCCCTCCTCTGATCTTCGCCGCCGGGGGCGTGAAACAGTCCACGTTCAACGACTGAAGCCCTACTACGACCCCCTGGTGTCGTCCTCACCCTAAGTCGCCAGGATGGCTCCTTTTTACCGGGGGCGATTGTAGCAAGGATAACGAACAGCTCTTGTAACGCCATCAGCTTATCCGGGTGTGCGCCACATCAAGAAAGAGTGCCATGCGATCGTGGCCAATCTACGCACGAAGGTATGCGCGCACGCTGGTAACAGTGGAAGAAGAAGTACGGCAGAAGGTGCTTGGCGCGTGTGTTCGGCCATCGTCTGTACGCTTGTACCTGCGCTCTCCTTGCTTCCGCTCCTGCCAATAAACAACGTTCGGTCTACTACCGGAGGGTCAACTATATATATATGTGTATATATATATATATATATATATATATATATATATATATATATATATATATATATATATATATTGTGGGGACCAGGGTTCTTACGGCGGCCTAACTCGATTCTTGAGATTCGGCCGCAAGGCTAGCTCCGCTGAACACCGCCACGCACCGCCAACTTGGCGTTGCGGCAGCGAACAGAAAGAAACACAGGACACAGAATTCGCCCACTCCGAAATTTATTGCACTGCAATAAGGGGAGGTCGGGCGCGTCGCTCTACCCCTCAAGACCACCTTAGACAGGACGGGAGAAACAGGCGCGAGGGCGGACAAAGGAAGGCCAAAAGGAGCAAGTCGCACTTACGGCCGCTCCCGTTGATGGTTCGTATACAAAAACTCTCCCTCCGTCGTCCGCCCCGGACCAGGCCGCCGGAACTTCGGGGCAAAACCTGTCACGTGAGGGGTTCGGCCGCGCCCCCCCCCGCTCACACGGGCGTCCTCCCGGAGGGGGAAGCGCGCAGCCGCGCAGAGAAAGGTACTACCCCTCTCGCCTCCACGGCGGGCCGAGAGAGATAGGAAAGATGGCGGAGCACCGCAATCCCCACATGCCTCCCCCCTTTGACCAAAGCCGCTCGACCTCGAGGGCTCCGGCGAACGATGACCTCCCCGTTTGTTTCACTGACTGGCACACCTCTCGAGCAAGTCCAAGAAAGTACAATCCAGAACATGCGCAACTGCGCCAACGTCCTCGTTGCACCGCACTGCCACCGATAGTTCGCCACAATCACCACATAGTTCACCACAATCCAGCCGGTTGACGTTTGACCTCATTTCGTCAGTCCGCACACAAGGCTGGCCGCGTGCACTGTCGGCCGGCCCAAGGTCCGCAGGCCCCGCCAGGGGGCCGGTTGAGGACAGAGCCCGGGTAGCAAGCTGCTCCCGGGCGGGCACATCCCGCAGTGGTTCGCCCCGCGCCGACGGTGCGCTTGCCTGCCGCACCGCCGGCGGCTTTCGCTGCTCACGGGTTCAGCAGTGACGACCTGTGATGACCGGACCCGGGCTGGAGGCCGCGTTTGTAGTGCTGCCTCCCAGGTGGCTAGTTAGCCAAGCACCAACGATGGCTTTCGCTCGGCGCCCCTCGGACGAGCGCCTCTGCCAACGTGGAGGAGGGGGCGCGATCAGCTGACCGCGGGAGCCGGCCCGCCGCGCAGCTCACGGGCGGCGGGGTGTTGTTTTGGCATACAGCTGGGCTCTCGTTCTCCCCGGGGTGGCGGCTGGCTCGCAGCAGGCCTGGGGTGGTAGCGTCGTGGTTGGGGGCCACGCGTACCCTGGGCGTGTGGGCTTGAACCCTCCATAGACGGTGGCCCCCCCGGTCAGCGACCTCGCCGATCGCGGGTGTTGTGGCGGTGCGTCGGGAACCTTCCTTCCGCAACCCCCTTCATCTCGCGACTTCGCGAGCCCGAAGTGGGAGCGTCGGCAGTGGCTTCCTGCCAGCTGGCGCCCTCTGGAGTCACCCCGCGCTACCCATTGCCGGACCTCACGGCGTAGGGTGTGCGTTCCCTTGGCGCGCCTCGAGGAGCCTCCTCTGGCTGGAGGGCGGTGACCCGGTCAGCGAACTCGCCGGTTGCGGGTGTTGTAGCGGTGCGTCGGGAACCTTCCTTCCGCACCTCCCTCGAGCTCGATACCTCGCGACTCTGAAGTGGGAGCGTCGGCAGTTTCTCTCCTTGGAAATTACTCCTTCAGCTCGCTCACGTGAATGGGGCCGCTGATTCGACCAGACCTGGGGTCTTTCAGCTTGTAATTCTGCCGCGAGATCTTCTCGGCGACTACGAGTAGTCCTACCCACTTGGGTGCGAGACCGGCCGCGAACCCCACGCTGGCATCGCTCAGCGCGTACGTTTCAAGACAGTGTCGCCCACTTGGTACGCCACGTCTCGATGAGCTCGGTCGTAGGCCGCCTTTTGGTCGACCCTGGCCTTACCGCGGCTGCGGTCCGCCTCCGTGATGGCTTCTGCCAAACGCTCACGCAAGCGCCGCGCGTAAGCCGCATCTGCTCTTTTTGCGGGGCCTGCGGTCGACCTCCTTGCCAGAACCGTGTCCATCGGTGTGTTCACCTCCCTGCCGAACATCAGGAATGCAGGCGTGAAGCCCGTGCACCGATTCATGCTTGTGCGCAGAGCGAAGGAGATCGAGCTCAAGTGCTCGTCCCAGTCTTGTTGCCGCCAAGCATATGCCACAAGCAGTGGCTTTACGTATCGATTTCAGCGGTCCGTCACGTTAGACAGGGGGTGATAGCACGATGTTGTTTGCTGCCTGACACCCATGGCCACTCACGCTTCACGAAACAACCTTGATGTGAAATACGTGGCATTGTCGGTAATCAGCCGCTCCGGAAATCCGTAGAGACAGAACACCTCGGACAGCTTTTGCAGGACCTCCTGTGCTGACGCGTTGCGCAGCGGATAGAGTTCAGCGATCCCACTGAAGTGGCATGTCACCACGACTACAAACTTGTACCCTCTCTTGTTGCGCGGCAGCGGGCCAATCAGATCGCGCGCCAGGACCTCCCATCGCTTTGTGCTCACGACAGGCTGAAGCAAGCCCGGCGCCTTACCGCCTCGCGGTTTGCGCTGTTGGCAGACGTGGCATGTGCGTACGTACCTACATACTTGTGCCTTCATGCCGAGCCAGGTAGCATACCGACAAAGCTTCCGCCATGTCTTTGGCGCGCTACCGTGGCCGTCTGCGTCGTGGTAGTGCTGCAATGCAGCACACCTGAGCTTGCTCACGATAACGGCTTTAAAACACTCACTTGAGTCATTTTTGCCGGGCACGTCTTTCATCAGAGCTCCGTCGGTGTCAAGCAGGTGACTTTCCAGCTAGCTCGCAGCAATACCAGCTGCATTAGAGCCCGCGCCAGCCGCAATACCAGCAGCTTCCCGGCGCCCGTCATTCTCCGGTGTTCGATTTGCCTAAGGGTCCGTCTCTTCACTACGACTGGCGATCACCTCCCAACAAAACAAGTCCTCCTCCTGAGCCTCGACTAGCGCTTCCCGACTGAACCCAACCTCGAGCGGAAGTCCTTCCCCGACGAGATGCACGTGCGCTGAGCTTTCGAAACTTGGGTCCTCCCGTGTTCCGCGCTCTTCCGGCGCCGAGAAGGGTCGCTGACCTTCAGCGTCCTCCTCGGCCTCTCCGGCCTGTTGGGTGTCGTCCACCGGCGCCCGTGACAGCGCGTCCGATACCACATTCATGGCGCCTTTGCGGTAGCGAGCTTCGAACTCGAAGCGTTGCAATGTCAAGGACCATTGCGCGAGCCTCCCGCAGGGCTCACGGAGGTGGGAAAGCCATGTGAGGGCCATGTGATCAGTCTCGATCGTGAATGTGACCCCCTCTACGTACATCTCGAACTTTCGAAGTGCGTAGATAATGGCCAGACACTCCTTCTCGGTGACCGAGTAGTTTCGCTCTGCCGGTGTCAGCGCACGGCTCGCAAAAGCCACGGGTCGCAGTTGTTCTTCATCCACCTGGAGGAGCACTGCCCCTACGCCGATGTCACTCGCGTCCGTTTGGATCACGAATGGCCTGTTCAGATCCGGCAGTTTCAGCGATGCAGTGTCTGCATCAGCTTTTGCCAGTTGGCGTAGGCTGCTCTCCTGCTCCTCTCCCCACTCCAAAGGGGCGGATTTCCTCAACAACTATGTCAAGGGTGCTTGCAGGCGCACGCAAGCGGGGATAAACTGGTGGTAGTAGCCGATCATCCCTAGGAAGCGCCGAACTCCGGAGACATCATTCGGCGTGGGAAACTCCAAGATCGCCCGGAGTTTCTCGGGATCGGGGGACACCTGTCCGCGTTCGATCCGATAGCCGAGCAGGCTCACTTGAGCGCTGTATATTTGTGCCTTGGCAGGATTGATGGTTATGCCAGCCGCCCTGAGCCTTCCCAGGACGTTTCTCAGAGGGCAGAAATGCTCCTCGAAGGTGCGGGAGTAGACGACAATGTCGTCCAAATAGGCGAGGGCATGCTGCCACATTGCCTCACCAAGCACCCGGTCGATCAAGCGTTGGAATGTGCTCGGACTTCCGCACAAACCGAAGGGCATACGTACGAACTCGTACAGCCCCCGATGTCAAGTGAAAGGTGTCTTGCATTCATCGCTGCGACGCATCTCGACCTGAAGGTGCCCCTTGCTGGCGTCCAAAATTGACAAGTATTTTGCGCCACCGAGATTCGTGACGATTTCTTCAACGCTCGGGAAGGGGTACGCACCCTTTATCGTGACCGCATTCAGCCGCCGATAGTCGACGCATAAACGCCGGCTACCGTCCTTCTTTCGAACGGGCACCACTGGGAATCCCCAAGGGCTCGTCGAGCGGCGGATAATGCCTGCTTTCAGCAGTTCCTCCAGCGCCTCATCAGTTGCCTGCCTCTTAACTGACGGGCCGGGGATTGCATTTCCATGGTTGAGCATCGCCAGTGTCTAAGCAGTGCTGCACCAGCCTTCTGCAACCTGGTTGCCCAGTGAATATCTCGCCGAATTCACCTAACAACGACAAGACGCGGTCACGCTGCGCTGCTGTCAGCTCGCTAGCACTTGCTAGGAGCGCGCTCAATTCCTCGCCCTGACATCGGGGTGGAAGGCGCGCGGCGCAGAAGAAATCAGCCGCGGCAGCAGCAGCAACCGAGCCCGGAGGTTGCTGCGCACGCCGGCTACCCGCAGCGCCTGAAGCTTTTGTTTCCCGCGGCGCGAGAGACGTTGCTTTTCAACCCTTCCAGGCGCGAAGAACAAATCCTATTCTACTCGGGATGGCGTTCTATGATTGAAAGAAAATTACTTTTACTGTCTTGTCCTGGACTGAGGACCCGGCCCACTAACCAGATCGATTGAATTGTTAACCAAGTTTTCCCCTCCTCCCCTTACTCCTCCTCCTCCTCTTAAGTGCAGAGTTTTCCCTATAACGCATATCCGAATATCGGGAAGATATGGCTGTGCAAAATGTTCCGGAACATCCCTCCAGGTCTTAACAAACATATATGTGTTACTATAAATTTAACGAAGACGTGACTTGTTTTGCTCAATAAACCTCCATACTGGTTAGATACCTGGTATAGAATCAGCACGCGCGTATATACACACTGGGTTATTTGGAACTCAATCTACAGTTTTTGCAGTCTATAGTTCATGTCGGCAAAACTTTCATGCCTTGACAACGTAAAGTTATGTGACAAAACGCGTTCGAGCGTTCGGCAAGGTTGCAAAAACTGTTTTACCTTACATTTGATTACCGGGAATCCTGATGCCTTCTGCCAAAGCCGACAGGCCTGAAGGCCTAGAATTTGTTTTGGTCTTCCATTTTCGCTGTTGTTGGTTATTAGCAGATGACTGTTCCTTTTGTTCGAATGCTTACATGAGAAGCTGACGCCTAGCTCCGACTCTTCGCGCTCCGCACAGGACCGGCTTCGCCAGGAATGGGGTGGCGCCGGCAATGTTTCGCCCGTAGCGGTATCCAAAACTATACTTTAATTGACACCATGAGCTAGTGTATGCGATTTGAAGCCTATTATTATGATAAAAAGTTACCCACACGCCAATTCTGGTGCGCACAAGCATCAGACGTTGACCGAGCGCAAAGAAACAGCAGGGAAAGTGATCCTGAGTGAAGCAGACGACAAATGCGAGAATCCCTAAGCTGACGTCATGGAGGCGCGCTTCGCAGCGCCGCCTGTGTTCGCGCTCACCGCCAATAGGCCTCCTGCGCTGGAGTTTTGGCGACATGCAGCGCCCCTAGCGGCTGACGCCTCTGGGTAGTACAAAAGCAGACGACCCTCGCCGCCATCCATGTGTTTTCAATTACAAGCCAGAGTGAAAGTTGGTTTGTGGCGCTTTGTGGCGTGTTTTTAAATGGACTGCATACTGTATGAAATAGCCCTTAAAGTAGTTGCAGAGGCTAAAACAAAATAATATCCGCTAAAAGAAGCCGATTTGTCGGCTTTATTTTGAGCGAGCTGTCGCGGTGGTCGCGGCGTGGGACAGTATCGCAAGGTCGGGTGGTTTAACTGTTTGACGACAGTTACAGTTTTTTCTTCTTGCATGCGGTCGACACAGGAAAGTTCACGAGTAGCATAAACACGGAACACTGCTCATCCTATATCCTGAGGTACTGCAAAAGGTTGCTTCAGCGGGAGCATGCAAGCGAACGCAAGAATTGCGCAGCCGACTCAGCTGACACTGCTGGCCTGGCACCTGTCCTTTGAACGAGTGGAAATTTTGTTTCGTATTTTCGCAAACTAAATGATTCTTGCGTAACGTTTTACGCCACACGATTTACGAACGGCAGGGTACATGTATACTAGCGAGTAGGTGGGATATAGCGCCAAATAAACAAATTAAGCGCTATTAAAAGACGCAAAACATGCACCAAATCACACGCCCGCTGCCTGCAGAGATGTGTACTTCTATAACATCACATAACACAGCGGCATACACGGCGCGGGGCCCCGAATATTTACATACGATCATAACTAACTGTGTTGGTTTTCTAGTGCAGGGGTCGTCGAATCTGAACGCCGACACGCCAGTTATTTTTTACTTCAAATGGAGTTAGACAGCGAGACAAGAACAGAGAACTGGCGTCCTCCAGTTGAATTGCCCCCCCCCCCCCCCCCCCATCTTCACACTTCGCCAGATTATTGTCAAATATTATTAGAAATTCGCTGAATTTTTTTCTCTTTGCATTCAAGCCCCCCTCCTCCTCCCCCCCGATTTGCCGTCCAGTCCTCCGCCGTGTCGGCTGCATGGAACTCGGCCGTTGCTGACCCTCGTTCTAGGCTATTAAGTGCGAACTGGGAATTTATGCTGCAAGAGCGTAATTAAGTAAAGTGAGAGCAAACAAGGAAAGCGAGCGGCCTCTTAGTTCGCCCGACCACTTTGTTTTACGGCCACTAATTTCGGAATCGCAAAACAGATTTCACGCTTCTCACGGTCGCGGCATTTTGTCACTGAGACACGCAACAAAACGGCAAGCAATTGTTAATACACTGAACTGCTCAAGTACTCAAATTACTTCATTACTTATTTTGGCTTTATTTTTGCACTTTTATTATGCACCACCATGGAGGCTTTGTGCTGCTGGTGGGCATTTCCAGTCCCGTGTTTTCTATATACCGCGTTATTAATATCAATCACCTTTACGAATTTCACCTTCGGCAACCACAGAAAACTCAAATGCAAAACAGTGGTACTTTTCTGTCTCACAGGCTAGCTTACACGAGAACTTAATTGCCCATTAGGCACGACGCCATGAACAGTGGCACATAATACCTGCTCGCACAAGTTACGGTCTCCAGACTCTATCGTACACTTTGCATATAGCACTAAACAAATGCGAATTCGACAATCTATCCATTCGCGCTACGTCTTACGGTGCGCTCTGTAATATGTTTTTATGCTTTTTACAATACAGCATGATTACACCGATTTTAGTAATCGGTCTAAACAAATATTTTATTTCGCTTTAATTTTTTGTTGTTGTTGCTTGCTTGTTTCTGGTTTGCTTGCATTTTGTAGTTTGTATTTTTTTTTCCCTGCCTCGTCTCTGCTCATCGTGTCGAGGGGGTGGGAGCTCCGTCATACTGCGAGTACAGCAGCTTGACGAAGCTCTAATAAATTAATATCCATAGCTCCCTCTACGTATCCGAATTTTCCCCGCAAAAGGCCCTCGGACCAACAACAAATGTGGGGTTTTGCAGAGGATATATTCTCTACCTTTAATTCTCCTGACAAGAGCAGGGAGGCATAGGGCCGCCCGGACCACAAGCTCCAGAAACAGCTCGTTACTGGATCAACTGAACTGATCGCAGCCATCAAGGCTGCGGGTAACGCGCCTTGTTACTTTATGTAAAAAAAGTTATTTTTCTCTCTCCCGCTCTCTCTTTGAGAGCACGATTTACGTCTTTTGTGGCGTTTTGTATAACGCTGTATATTTTGTAGCAAGTATGAACTCACTTTAACAAAACTATGTCCGGGAATTCTCCTAGACTTCGTTACATTACTTATGGTGCTGAATGATTGAACAGAAATTGCTTACGGCTTGGTGGTGTCGGTCACAATGCAGTTTATGGTGACGAAGGAGCCTGTGCCGAGAACTGGACCATGCATATAGTATTTTTGGCCCTGAACAGAACAGAGACGTTTGTTGAATAAATATTTGCTGCTGCATTATGTACTTCAGCTGAAGCACACATTTCCTTCTCCGTTATCATTAGGTCTTCACTTTTAGTGCATCGATTGCAACGAAAAGAACACGAAAGTCTATCCGTTCTAATACATTCGTGGTAATACACGCCAGAAGCGACATTTCGTTTCCAGGGGATGAAAACCGCATATTCGTGTGCAAGCAGCAACTCTTCCAGACAATATAAGCTCATTAAAAGGGAAGAAGAGAGAAGAGGTGTTGCGGGATGTAATACGAAATCAATATCGACCAAAGATTTGATCGTAAAGCGTAAAACAAGCACGGTGAGAATCGCAGGGCGGCATCAGAGTCACAGCGTAAACAGTGCTGTTGCTGGACATCAGCTGTTGGGGGAATCTTACTGCGTATTTGTTGTTCAAGAAATATTCAGTTAACAAGGCAGGAATCCTTGAAATCAGGCAGAAAACATAGGTGCGATGCAATGGGGGGTCTCCATGTACAGGTAGCTTCCACACACTTGCGGTTCGTAGTATTGATATAGCAAGTACCCACCCATGCTGTGCGCTACTTTTGGAAGCCCTTATATTAATGTCAACCTACTCGTTTTGTCTTTTGTGGTGTCCACAATTTATGTCCAATACTATCACTTTTTACAGCGGATCTTCGCAATGCTACGATTCAAAAGATTACCTGCGGCGTCGTATAGAGGGGAGTCCACACTTTCGGCGTACAGAGAACAAATCGTGAAATCAAAATAACCTCTCTGGACCACCATATTTTATTACAGGCAGTTTACATGGCCCTTAAGAAGCTGGATTTCGCAACTATTATTCCGAATCCATGTTTCCACCTTCGCGTACATCATGAAGGAAAAAAATAAACAAATGTGGAGAAAAAGACCTGCTCCAGCTACGCCATCGTCAGCTTAAAGCCAACATAAAATAAGCAAACAGGGCTAAAAGCCAAGTAAACGTTTCTGAGAAAACGATCATTTGAAAATGAAAGAAATGACTGAAGTACGTAATAGCAGGATCTCAAAACAAAGTTTACATAAGAACCTGAGCGCAAAAGAACGCAAAACAAAGCAAATTCCTACAAAGCGGCAGTTCTACTTAGAGCTTCGGTGTATACAACACTCTCTATGTGTACACATTTTACACTCTAATGAAAGACCACGTGTAAGTCTCTAATCCCGACGACCCTTATGCGCCGGAAGAGAAAAACAAATAGCTTGCACACTAACGTAATCACGCTAACGTAATCACGTAATCACGTGCACTAACATAATCACGAAATCACGCTTTGCACACTAACGTAATTAACTAACACGCAACACCCTCGCTAGAGAAGTAGACGCATAAAATAGAATAATCCCACACAAAGAAAGCAAAAGCCTTACATGGCGCATCACAAAAATTAACTAGGAACATAGTATGCTCAATATTTGCAGGAACAGTACCGGTAGAAAGGAGCGGCCCGATTTGTGGGCTTTCAAAGATTGCCACAAAGGTGAGTAGCACTCTACCAGAGAGAACGCGTCAGAGGTGAGACGGCATTATTCACATACCACAGATATCGCGCCACACGTCAGAGCACTGGGACATTGAGCCCACAGTATTGCAGAGATGCAACTCACGGGTGGCACGTAACTTGGTGTCATACAGTCAAATGTAGTGTGCGGCAAGTGGGAGTGAAGATATAAAATAAAACACTGGAATAACGTTCTCTACAACGCCGAAGCTATGAAGAGCTGGAAATTAAGCGCTGACGCGGCATGTACAATAAGACTGGGGCTCTAGAATCGTGTGTACCTTTAGTCTGTGGCGTAACATCACACTACTGTCCTAATATTTCCAAATTGCAAATACTCAACATAGCGATACCACAACATAACAATACCACAAATGCCACAAGAGCGCCCTTTTCAGTAGAGTTCCTTCTTGTCGTGGTGGAAAAGCTCTGATTTCTCTAGAAGATAATGTGCGGAAGCTGCAAGGCGTTGTCCAGAAAATTTTAATAAGTGCTATACACTGGTCCCTTGCACCACTTTTACAAAGCTTTTCTACTTTATGAATAAATGCATCATGGTCTTTCCTGCGTATTGTGTTTTAAGTGCATAAAGCATGCCGCGCCACTTCGACCGTCTTCTAGAAACTGTCATAAGGATCACCCCTGTTTCTAAACCTTCGTGATTGTGATTGCGTAATATTTGCTCTTCTGTACATCCTGATAGAAAAAATGAGAAGCCGTTGAACTCTTTGAAGGTTTATATGCCAAGCAAAGCTTACCAAACAACATATCGGCAGCGTGGCATTCAGCCGTAAGGAATGACCGAATTTTATGCTGATGGCATGCACTCTAATTTCTCCCCCTATTCACCTCTACGCACCCCTTCCCTTGAACGACAAAGTTATCAGACGATTCCACTGCTTAAGCCGTCGTGGCGCTGGCTTCACCTCGGCTGAACTTGGCCATCATGCTTTTCGCTAACTCCCTGTCCGCAGCCTTCTCTTGTCAAGACAGAGACACTGGACGCTTTCGATCCAAAAAATCACGAAGCGCTGGCTTGAACTTCACTGAACTTGAATGTCACATTTCGAAAATGAGGCGTTTTATGGTTTTTTACCTGGGGTGCTGCATCCCTAAAGAAGGATGCAAAATCAGTTGAGCTGAATAATTTTTGGATGTTTTGTGGTATTTCTACGGACCACAAAGCTTACTCCAAACTCGTTACCTTCTTAAGGTTATTGGCAAAAATAAATCAGCTTTTATGGAGGGTAAAATAGCGCCGCTCTACAATTTATACAGGGTGTCCCAGCTATCATGCACCAAGATTTTAAAAAAGAGTAATGGCGTAACTCGAAGAAAACCTAGTGGATAATGTTTGCAGTACTGTGGAGAAGCGGACAGCATTTTTTTCGTTAATGAGACTTAATTAATTAATTGTAATTAATTATATAACTCGCGAAGTACTGTCCTAATCACTAAAGTGTCAATGAGGCACTTGTAGGTACCCACGAGGGGCATATAACTGCGGTATTTTCAGCGACGAACTAATTGCGTACACATTTATTCTGACTGATAAAGAAAACCCGCGAAATATGAAAAATGGCACGTGACGGCGCGTCCGCGCGCATCGTAAAGCAACGCCCTCAAACAGGCTGCCTCTGGGTTAGCCAGAATGAAATAAACAAAAGAAAGAAAGAAGAAATCGCCACCGAGTTTGTGCCTTATCTGCACACGCGCCTTATCAAGGTGATGCGCTGTCTCTTCGGGCGGGTAACACCGGCAGCAGTTGCTTTCAATCAGCTTATTTGGGGACGCTGCTTTACAATGCGCGCGAATGCGCCGTCACGTGGTATTTTTCATATTTCGCGGGTTTTCTTTATCAGTCAGAATGAATGAGTACGCAATTATTTCGTCGCTGAAAATACCGCAGTTAGATGCCCCTCGTCGATACCTACAAATGCCTCATTGACTCTTCAGTGATTAGGACAGTAATTATCGAGTTAGATAATTAATTACAAATAATTAGTTAAGTCTCATTAACGAAAAAATTAGTCACCGCTTCTTCACAGTACTGCAAACATTATCCACTAGGTTTTCTTCGAGTTACGCCATTACTCTTTTTTTAAAACTTGGTGCATGATAGCTGGGACACCCTGTATATGATGTGGCGTCCCAGAGTTGATATAACGGCAAAATTCATTACCTCACGTAGCTGCGCATTCATACAAAGTTGTTCCAGTCACCTACGTCCCTTATATTTTATGGGCTCGGGGCATTACCACAAGAAGGGGGCTTGATGAAGGTGTTTTTTTGTGTAAAACGAGCAATCAACACGAACAGCTGAGGAGTTGCTGCAACAATAGTAGCAGAGCAAGAATAATAACGAACAGGAAATGGTAAGGTCAAATTACATGCTCGGCCACAAACAAAAAGAAACAGCGAAGGGATGGGTAAAATAATTTGAAACTTTTTGTGTGGTCGTTGTATATGTGAGTACTAATAAAAGATATTGGTAATATATATCTTTCTGTTTTCGAAATCATCTGTCGAGAACTGCATAATATGCTATCGAGTAATGTCTTTTAGAGACTGTTTTACTAAGTAGCATCATGCGCTAACTAGCCCGCCTCAGGTCAGTTGTTCAGTTCTCCTAGAGTGTTATTCTATGGGAAAGGGAGCCTTGTACGAACCACTGGCAGTAATCGTTTTGCTCAATCTTGAGACGGGGTTAAATAGGGAGGATGTTTCTTGAGTGGTGATTAGTAATGTCTCGTTATACCTGTTGGCCTCTTTAATCAGACGTGTTCCATTAAAATATATTGCAAAAAGTAAACTTCAACTCGGTTTATCATTTATATGGCTCGCACTCGTTGCAAAATTGATGTAGCTGTGCTCCCTGCCTGCGCTCCTTACATCTGTTGTTCGCCACAACTGTACAAATATTTGGGCAGATATTTAAGAAAGTTAAATTGCCAAGGCACAATTTTCGCACAATATATTAACGTGCGACAAGTTGGGTAATCCAGAGTGGCCGATCCAAATGATGCATTGGTGTTTAAAGAACAATCAAGCTTGGAAAACGTTGATGCGTCAACACAACATACCAGGTAGGTCGATGGGAATTTCGAGTTGTTCACCAGCTCATCACTGATGTGTAAAGATAAGAGCGGGTGGACAAATGGCCCTATACGGATTCTCCAGTCTCTTGTTTCTGCAATAAATGGGTCACAAAGAATAAATATTAATACAATTTTGGCAAAAGACAATGGCAGGTGATCGGCTAAAAACATCCCACTGCATTCGCAGACACAGTGCGTTTATAACGTCACACGGTCAAGGATGACGCGAGGTTTTAGAGGGAGTAAAGTTTCTTTGAGCGAACTTGGCCCTTAGAACATCTTCGAAACACACAAACAAATGGCAGCGGTCATTACTGGACGTGCACAGGCGAACGTCGGCGAAAAAACTGCCGCGGTGCTCGCCCGGCGAGATTTATGGACAGTGCTCTCGTGTAAATATGCATCCGCCTAAAGCAATGATAGTTTAGAATAAACCAAAAAGTATACAAAAGGTCCCGCCTAGCTCCGCCCTTTTCTATCAAAACAAAGAGATCAGTGCGAGGATCATACGTAATATCAACGCGCGTCACTAAAACGCAAATGAAGGCAACCAGACGCGGCTGGGCACTGCAACAAAAACCTTAATAAGCAAGTTAGAAAGTGATATTTTGCGGCTGTTTAAAGTCTCCCTGAAACAGAGCATCGATCCGATGCTTAAATAGAGCAATTGGCTAAGAGATAAATGTCAATCATCTGGCGTAATACGTCTTGAGGTGAACAGCGTTAACCACATCCTGCCGCATGCGTCTTTGTAATGTCCCGCTGTTACCTTCGCAATAAAGCTCGTAAAACAAAGGGCCAACATGTTCTTGAATTCTGCGGGGTCCGAAGTACCATCGAAGAATTATATAGAAGCAGAGAAGTACCATCGAAGAAGAAGAGCCGTGAGGTTGGGATTTAAACCCCATCATTATCCACAGCGTGAAACTTCACATCTTGGCATCGAAGCTTGTAGCATCCGCCTTCCACCATCTGCTGTTAGTTTTATGAACCCAAGAGCGCTGTAGGGACTCCTGCTCTGGTTGTAGGCATCCTTGCACGTTAATGTTGTGGCCGTCGTCTTCTGCGCACTGCAGCACGGCGTCGAGCATCGAAATCGGCGGTCTGCCGTAAACAAGCTCGCACAGTGAAATCTGCGTAGTTTCCTGAATACATTTATTGTACAGAAACGCCACATTGGGGGTAATTGTATCCCATGTCTTAAGTACTACGCCGACAAGCAGTCGTGGACAAACGAAACGCGAACACGATAGCATGAACGACGACACACAAACGGCGCGATTTTTATCTGTGCAAGTAAAATTGTTGCTCGGCCTAATTACTGTAGAAAATATTGGAAATGTGTTTTTCCAAATATACCACTAGGGAGCCATTATTTTACCTCCACTTTGATTTTCCGTATTCTTGTTCATACTTTTCTGTTCTCATTTATTATGTGCATGATTGCACATGTGCAGGTCATAGTGCATATACAGCATGTACTATATGATTTTTAGACAGTGGGCTGGGCTGATACACCACCTTTCGGGGGTGATACACCTTGATTCTTCTGTTATCCCTGTCGCCGCATCGTATGGCGCCTTGGATGAGCTCTACAGTGAAGGAAATTCGAAGGTCTGTGATTGCGACTTCAGGGACTTCATGGTACAGGAAAACTTCGTTAATAAAGAAATTGGTGATGTCTTCTGCGGTATTCTTAGAACGAGCCGCGGTGTCTGCATAGCATGTCGTGCTTTCTGTGGCTGTGACAACAGACCTCCTCTCACATCTGAAAGTAGAAAAGGCTCTGTAAGGTTCATTAGGCCCTAATTGAAGATTCTCGATGGTATAGCGGCGGACTGCCGAATTCCTGCAGAATATCCTGGTGGAATGTTTTGCCACTGCCAGTCATGACAGCTCTGTACGTAATGACTTACGTCAGATATTAGGCGAGGACAATAGCATGTCGCTTGGATCTTTACAATTTTGCGTGATGGGCCGAGATATCTAGAACGTAGGGCGTCATTCCATCCTCCCACACTTTTTTTCACGTATTTCCGCGGCTACAACTTGTGGATACTTTGCTCTCATTACAATTATAAGGTTTTCTATAGAAATATGGAGCTTTTGCAAGCTGAATACTGGCGAGTTTCGCTTTAAGGCCCTTGCAACGGCGGCATTGGTTCTTTGTTGTAGTTGACTTCCATGCACAACTCGTTTTCGGTGCTCTGTTGCGCGGCTAGGCCTCTCTCCGTGACCCCTCGTGGAAAACGAGCGGTGTTCATACGAGGCCTGTCGCTGCTGGTCCATGGCTGAACAATTTGGGAGTCCGCACCCGAATGATTCCCAGCAGATGTGTTGACGATCACGATGTCAAATTCTCGGAAGGGAAAGCTCGATCATCTAAGCAGGCCAAGAAGCAGCACAGAAAGTGATGATGTGTCACAACCTTAATAGGCGTCAAAACACTTTATGGTGTCTGCACTGCACATGGTGGTCTGTCACAACTTGTATGGTTTAACATACGCGTATGGCAGAATTTAGCATTGTCACAATAGCAATACTACACTCTTTCTTACACGCCGAGTAGGTTTTCGGTTAAGCGATTCGCTTGTTCGCCACCGCATTGATTTTGGTGACGACAGCATGGAAGCCGATATACTTCTAACCCTCAGTGTTTCGTTTTTTGCGTTTTCGTCGAAATGAGAGCACAGGAAGGCTTTTCTAGCGTTCTTTCAGCACATGGGATGCATCTTGTTGGTTTTCCTCCCGGCAGGAAGGGGTACTGTTCCTTGTAAAGTGTGCGAGTGGCTCTGCTCGACGTGGAAGTTTGCGATGCATGCCAGTGCTGCGCGCAGAATCCATCGAATCTTCCCATACTTACTGTTCGTGTTCTTTCGCTACGGTAATTTTTTATCGCTGGAGCTATTGCCGCATCCGGCAGGTCTTTCTGTCAGCGTTAATAATGTCGCCCAAAAGACGTGATTTTGTCGTTACCGAAGCAGAACTGTTAAGTTTTCAACAGCATTCATTAAGTTTGGATTTATTAAGTCCAGCATTAATTAAGTCCAGCATTCATTAAGTCAGCATTCATTAACAGCATTCATTACAACATTCATTAACGACATTCATTAACAGCATTCATTAAGTCCAGGGCCCCTGCGGCAGCTGGGGTGTTGCGTGCTCGGTCAACCAACTGTCGCTGGCACTCAGGATTCGAACTGCAGAGCGCGGCCGCCCACTGCTCGACGGTGGGGTGCGAATAAAGGGGGCTGCTGGTGTGTTTTGGCAAGCCCACGTGGTGTAGTACCGGGTTGGATGTTCACTGAAGTGTGAACATTTTGGTTGACATCTGGTGGAGGTGCTGGGTATTTGTCGTCCTGGACGGGGCGGAACCACCCTATTTTCGACGTAGCAGGCGTGTTGCCGGTCTACTACCGGAAGAAGCTGCAATGCCAACGGGGCCGCCGGATCCCACCTCTTCTGGAAGGGTCAGTGTCTGGCCTCATCAGAGAGAACCACGCATGTTTAAAGGAACTATCGAGGAAGACTCAGAGGACTGGCTCAAGCACTACCAGCGCGTCAGCAAGTATACCAGGTGGGACGCTCGCGAACAGCTCGCGAACGTGGTCTTCTCCTCTGACCTTACCGCATAAGTGTGGTTTGACAATCATGAGCACAGATTCGATACGTGGGACAGTTTCGTCAACGAATTTTGGGCGAGCTTTGGCGACACGGCTGCCCGAAAGAAGAAGGCAGAGCAGACTCTCGCGCAGAGAGCTCAAGTCCCGGGCGAAACTTGAACCACATAACATACATTGAAGAAGTCCTCAAACTGTGCGGCCTCGTTAATCCTTCGATTCCAGACGAGAACAAAGTGGGCCACCTGCCTAAAGGTATTGCTCAGGACGTCTATAACTGCCTCATAACTAAGGAAAACCTGGCGTCAGCTCTCGACGTAATTCGCCATTTCCGCGCGTTCGAAACCTTGAAAATGCAACGTATCACCCCCAAGTTCGCACGCCTGGCGAACGTGACTACTGTTGCCAGCGTGGACGTCGGCTCGACCCCTTCCTAGGACATAGCTTCGGTGGTGCGTCGCATCATTAGAGAAGACCTCGCACAGCAAGGTTTGTGCCGTGACCAGAGCTTTCACCAGTGCGCTCTTCCTGATTCAGTATTTCGGCAATGCACAGTGCAAGCCGTCCAGAGTCACTCTCAGGTGCCTTGGGTTCGAGCAGGGAATAGGAATGCGCGTACCGCTTACAATGAAGACTATACCAGGCGTACAGCTTTCAGTCCTCCACCTCGTGAGTATGAAAATTACTTCGAGGAGCCGACCCGTTACGCTCCTGTCGGCTACTTCCGACCACGCCATTCCTTAGGTCAACCGGTCGCATTTCGTAAACAGCGCACCTGCTACAACTGTGGTATCCGCGGTCACATTTCCCGTTTTTGCCGTCGGCCTCCCCAGCAATACGAACCGCCACCTCAATGGCCATACACAGATAACCAGACCAACGCACCCTTCCAGCGGTTGTTCCAGCCAACTACAATGCGCAACAACTCCACCCGAGGGAAACTAGATGCTGCGGCCAACGGGGGTGACGTAGTGGGCAGGCCATTTTCGCCAATTCCCCTGCCCGTCGTTAGGTCAAAGAACAAAGTGACTGTTTCTGTAGATGATGTGACGACGGAAGCCTTGATAGACACTAGAGCTGCGGTTTCAGTAATGTGTTTCGCTTACAAAACCCGTCTTGGACCAAAAGTTATGTTTTTCTTTGACCGAAAGATCCAGTATCATGGCGTCGGAGGCGAGCGTTTGTTTCCAGTTGGAATCTGTTCAGCGACGGTTTTGCTTTGCGAAGACAGTTGTCGAACGGAGTAGATTGCTTTAGCACAGGCCACTCATATAGTTATATTGGGGATCGACTTTTTACGTGATTGGGGTGCGAGGTTGGGCTGCGGAACTGGTGAAATTTCGTTCCGAAACGAAACTCTACCTACTTATGTTGAAGAAGGGTGCAATAACACTAAAGGCCTGTTTTCTGTCACCGATGACGTCCTGCTACCTCCCATGGCGGCTATGTTTGTCTCTGTAAAGTCCGAAACATTTCGTCGACGTAGCTACGAAATTCTGGTGTAGGCGGATGCAACAAACAAGTTAAGAAAAAAGGGCCCATCTCCCCGCGAGGGGGACTCGAGTAAATGCGTCGCATAGGGGGTGGGTGTATTGCGTTAATGTTTAGTGTTTGGGGAGTTGGTGGTAGTGAATGCGTTGTATCAGCAGCTTCTTGACGTAGTTTGAATGAGTCAAGGATATAAGGCGCGTTCGTAGCCTTTCATTCTGTGTTGGTTTTGTGGCGCAGTGGGAAGAACCATGTACCTCGCGTTCCGCCCACAGGTAGTGAATGCGTTGTATCAGCAGCTTCTTGACGTAGTTTGAATGAGTCAATGATATAAGGCGCATTCGTAGCCTTCCATTCTGTGTCGGCTTTGTGGCGCAGTGGGTAGAGCTCCATGTACCTTGCGTTCCGCCCGCAGGGTTGTGGGATCGAAACCAGGCGCCGGTAAGTATTATTTTTTTATATAGTGTAGCGGGAGGGGTGCGGACCTGTTGTTGAGAGCGAGGAGGGTAGCGTGATGCAGGAGAGGAGGAGTGAGGGAGAGGGCGCACCTGGAACGGCTGTTGCGGATGCCGAGGCACGCCAACGCCGGGTGACGTCGTGAGTTGAGGAAATGCTCTGCATTTAAAATATACCCCGTGCTCTGGTTGATGTTGATGGGTGCAGCCGCGTTTGGATGGTGAACGCTTCCAGTGAACCCGTACTTTTGCCCGTGGACTTAAACCAGCTCGTTCCGATGAAGACGTTGCCGTAACCACTCATGCGGTGAACAGGATGCCAGACACGACTACCAACAACACAGACTACGCCACCCAGCTCAAGCGCATGATAAATATCTCGTTTCCTTCTCATAAGCAGAAGGTGTGTCTTGAGGTGCTTACCCGACATGCTGCGGTATTTGATTTTGCTCGGGATGACCACCAAACTTCACTGCCAGCGTCACGCATGCAACACCGGATAATCAATGAGAATACGGCACCGATTCGTCAAAAGCCATACCGTGTGTCGCCTTCTGAGCGCAAGGTAATAACTGAACAGACGCAGGAGATGCTCAAAAAAGGGGTCATCCGAGAGTGTTCACGTCCGTGGGCAGCTCCTGTGATTCTTGTAAAGGAGAAGGATAACTCTTGGCGTTTTTGTGTGGATTATCGTCGACTCAATGCTGTGACAAAAAAGGATGTGTATCCGCTTCCGCGCATTGATGACGCCGTCGACTTCTTACATGCAGCGTTGTACTTTTCTTCGGTCGACCTACGGTCTGGCTACTGGCAAATCCCAGTGCACCCATCCGACAAAGAGAAGACGGTCTTCGTGACGCCTGATGGGCTCTTTGAGTTCAATGTGATGCCTTTTGGATTGTGTGATGCGCCCGCTACATTTGAGCGCTTTATGGACACCATTCTGCGTGACTTAAAATGGGGACATCTGCATGTGCTATCTCGACGATGTCATTATTTTCGGGAGGTCGTTTGAAGAGCACAATAGCACGCTTGCTATTGTCTTGGACCGCCTCGAGGAAGCGGGATTGGTGCTAAACTAAAAAAAATGTCATTTCGGGGAGCGCCAAACTCTCGTACTAGGATTCCTCGTAGATAAGGAAGGCATCAGGCCGGATCCCAAGATCTCCGCCGTGCGCGATTTCCAGGCCCCACGATCCCTGAAAGAGCTGAGGATCTTCCTGGGTCTGTGCTCCTATTTCCGACGATTCATTCAAGGCTTCGCGCAAATTGCCCATTCCTTGACGTCCTTACTCTGTAAAGACCTTTTTCTTGACGTCCGACTGTGAGCCCCCTTTTCAGCAGCCTAAATTTTTGTTAACTTCTGGCTCAATTTTGCGCCACTTTGATCCCACGGCGCCCACCGAGCTCCACTCTGATGCGAGTGGCGTGGGCGTTGGAGCTGTTCTCGTCCAGTTACACGAAGGGGCACAACACGTCGCCGCTTATGCCAGCCGCACCCTGCCCAGAGCCGAGCGCAACTACACCATCACGGAAATGGAATGCATCGCCGTTGTGTTCGCTGCACAAAAGTTTCGCTGCTATCTGTATGGACGCCACTTCACTCAGGTCACGGACCACCACTGGTTATGCTGGCTTGTCGGACTGCGCGATCCTTCCGGTCGCCTAGCTCGATGGGCCTTAGGCTTACAAGAATACGACTTCACAGTCTCTTACAAGAGTGGGCGCCGTCATACCGATGAGGTCTGTTTGTCCCGCTTACCTCTGCCGGCAACATCGAGCGGCGATAACACCTTCGAGGACTGTCTGGCTTCCGTGTCACCAGAATTCCCAGACGCCCCACTTTTTCGGGCTGAACAACGGAAAGATCCAACGCTGCGCAGGCCTTTTGCGACCGCGGTGGACACAATGTCGACACCCTGTGTTGTCCGCGACGGCGTTCTGTTCAAGAATTACTCTGCTGTGATGGCACGCATTTACTTCTTGTCGTCCCCACTACGCTCCGACATCTGTTTCTCCGCACAATGCACGAAGACGTAACATCAGGCACTTTGGCCTTTCCCGCACCCTACATAAGCTTCGGCAACGCTTTTACTGGCCTCGTATGAAGACAGCAGCGCAGCAATATGTCGCCAGCTGCCCTCATTGTCAGCGTTACAAGCGTCCTACGTCTCCGTCTCCGGGCCCTTTGCAACCAGTGAATCATCCCATGTCGCCCTTTGACAAAGTGGGTATTGATATGGTGGGGCCCCTACTGAAGTCCAAGGCAGGGCACCGTTGGATCATCGTCTGTGGGGATTTGACGCTACGTTGAGACTGCTCCTCTTTGGACTGCAAGGGCCGCGGATGTCGCATCTTTTCTCTTGAATCGTGTTATTCTACGCCATGAAGCTCCTCGCATTGTAATCAGTGACCGTGGCCGCCAGTTTACGGCGGACGTCGTGGAAGCGCTTCTTCGGCTTTGTGGCTCCGAATATCAACATTCCACACCATACCACCTGCAGACGAACGGACTCACTGAACGCACAAATCGCACGCTAACATGCTGTCTATGTACATTGATTCAGAACAAAACAATTGGGACACTGTTCTTCCCTTTATAACCTACGCGTACAATACCGCCAAACACGAGGTCACAGGCTATTCCCCGTTCTTCCTTCTGTACGTCCGCCTTCCTCAACGCTTCCTAGACACCATACTTCCGTTCTCCTCGCCTAAAGATATGTCGCTGCCTGAAACCTTGTGCCTCGCTGAAGAAGCCCGGCGACTAGCTCGACTGCGCACCCTCAGCTCCCAGGGGCGAACCAAAGCACGCTACGATCAGCGCCACCCACCAGTCTCCTACTACCCGGGCGAACTCGTTTGGTTGTGGACTCCAGTTCGCCAACAAGGCCGCTACCAAACGTTTTTGCCTACGCACTCTGGCCCCTTTGTAGGGATGTCTCAGCTGAGTGCTGTGAACTATGTTATCGCATAAGTTACTGCTCGGGACCATCGCTCCCGCAAGACCCAGGTCGTGCATGTAGCTCGGCTGAAGCGTTGTCATAGCCGCACCCCTTAACTCGCTCGGTGCGCTTCGTGTCCACAGGGGGAAATTGTTACAGTGTTAGGTACAGAACGATCACTAGGTTGTCTGTTACGTTAGTCGGCAGTCAATCGTATGTGTAGGGTATGTGCCAGTAGAACCGGGTCGAGGGGGTATGCTGGCACGTAGAAGAGGAGGGCGAAGAAGAGTTTTCCCCGGCTCGCTGCTCACCGGCCTCCATTGTACCACGTCTTGCCTGTGGTTCCGCACGACTTGTAAATAAAGCCTTCATCCACTTGTTACGTCCGCCGTAGCAGGCCTATTGTGGGGTGTAGATATGCACGAATCTAAGGTGGGAGTATCTGTTTGTGTGAAGTTGCCGCCAGGGTACAGCCTCCTCTTGAGTGAGCTTCCGGTGCGGTTGTGGGAAGGCACATCCGGCAAGGTGGTGGTGTTGCAGTAGTGCACGGTACTGCTGCTGGACAGCCTCTGGGTCACGTTGCGGCTGGTAAGGTGCCCGGAGGGTGCATGCTGAAACTGTAGCGTGTGCTCGCTTGTTTTCATCGAGCCGTGCGTGACCTGGCATCTATGTTAGTACAGTTGTGGTTAGGGTGTCCCTGTGATTTTTTAGTAGTCGGAAGGCGCATATCGAGATGCGACCGATGCCGTAGTTTCTGCATGCCTGTTG
Organism: Haemaphysalis longicornis; assembly: GCA_013339765.2. NCBI lineage: Eukaryota > Metazoa > Arthropoda > Arachnida > Ixodida > Ixodidae > Haemaphysalis > Haemaphysalis longicornis. The sequence continues at coordinate 107,611,946 of CM023452.1, read as the reverse complement.
ACAGTCTGTAATTATATGAAGTTGTTTATTCGAAGTTGGAGACGTGATCGCTAGTGCGATGGTGGTTTCGTCGGCTTCAACGATGTTTGTGGTTTTTACGGCCGCAGGTAGAACGACATCGCCTCAGCAGTAAATGAAGCTTACTGGTGTGGCTGGATGGGATGCGTAGTCGGCCGCGTCCATGAATAGAACATGCGGGTGGTCAGAGTACTTCCCCTGAAGGAGTTGTGGCCGTGCTTGTCTGCGCTGTGCGTGACGATCAGGATAAATGTTTCGCGGGAGCGGTGTAACCCTGATGAGCGTGCGGATGTCCTGGGGCCCAGTTTTCAGACGAGGGTGGCTGGCGTCCGCTTTCCAGTATCATAGCTGCCTCGGCACCGTGTGAACGGTGGAAGTTTGCCTAAGCCACTATAGTTGGCTGTCTAGGTGGGAATCAATAATCTCCCGCACCTTGTTGTGCAACTGTAGTATTTCCAGCTTTGTAGTAGCTGTGTAGGAGGTAGGTCTAGCGATGTTTTGTATGTTTTCCGCAGGAGTGTGTCAAGTAGGTTTATTTCACTAGGTTTCAGCGCGAGGTAAGGCGTAGAGTAGACTACGCGGCTGACAACCAGTGCTTGAATCCACTTGATGATATTCTCTTTCATACCATGGTGCCAGTTTCTGACTCGACTAACCATACGCATGATTTGCATGGTAGTGTTAGAGGCACTGGATGGTTAGCGGTCTTTTCTGTCTTGCCGGATGTAAAGTCCTAGTAAGCGGATAATTGGGACTATAGGGATGTCGCTACAGTGGAGCTTTATTTCTATTGTGGTGGGTTCCAGGGGCTTGCCACGTGGTTCGCGCCTCAAAGTGATGAGCTCGGACTTCTCCTGGGGGCATTGCAAACACCGCACACTGGCGTACTGTTGCACTGCGTCAGCGGCTTTCTAGAGAACATCCTGCATGTCACCTTCTCACCCACCTGTAGTCCAAATCGTGGTATCATCTTCGTAGAGGGCATGTTAATCCCTGAGATGGTGTTACGTTTTGTGGAACCTTCATCATTGTGATACTAAGTAATTTTGGAGAAAGCAGCGCTCCATTCGGCGTTCCTATGTCAGGCATTGTTTGAAGGGCCGTTCGTTGTGGTCCGATGCCCACAGACGCCGTACTATCCATGAAGAATGCCTTGATATACTGGAACAGTAGTTTTCCACAGTTAATGTCACTTAGGCTTGCGAGGATAGCGTCGTGGCTCCCATTATACACCGCTCCTTTCAAACTGAGAGCGAGGATAGCCCTGCTGAAGATAGGAGAAATGTGCGCCAAGACTTCTTCCTTTAGTTCAAAGAGGATGTCATGAGTTGACAGGGGGGCCGGAAGCCGAACAATGTGTTGCAGGCAGGTTGCAGGCAGGCGAGGATCACACGCTCAATAGGCTTCCCTACGCACGACATCATGGGGTGCAATGCGTCCAGCTTCGTAGGTTTGCCTGGCTTCGGAATGAGCACCATTTCAGCGTGCTTCCATTGAGCCGGCATTGTGCCCCGTTCCCAGTGCTCATTGAAGTATTCCGTTCAGGCTTGGATGCTTGCGTCTTCGACGTTCCTGAGTACCTTGTTAGTGACCTTGAGCTTACCCGGAGACGTTTTGCGGGTCAGGGCTTGATGTGCCGGCCAGACGTTCTGTGTCGTTATTGGTTTCACCAGCTTTAGGTTGGGACGGCCAACCTACGTGCGAGGAGCCACGAGAGGTAAAGGAGTGCCAGTGTCTTTAACCTTATCCAGTACCTCGTCGTCCGCGCCAGGATGAGAGTGTAGCAAGCGCTGGATTGCTTTCTGACTCTCCAGCTTACTCTGTGCGGGGTCCAGCAAGTGGCGGACGAGGTTCCTTGTCTTTGCCGTTCCCAGCGTAGCCTGTATGCTCTCGCTGAGTTGCCGGCAGTTGTGTCGCGTGAGCGCGACAGCGTACTCCGCTGCTTCGCGATATCTCTGCTATCCTGCATTTTAGCTTTCTTTTTTGTTTCTGCCTCTTCCATCTTCGCTAAAGGCTTTTGTGTGCTTCTCAGAGGTGGAGGAGGATGGAGTACACTGCAGGCACTTCTGTGGTGAGGGCGTTCTGTTTAGGGCACTTGTTGACATTGTGGGGCAGGTCTACGGTCCATTGCTCAGTGATTTATGACGGCTCTGCGCTTACGGAATGTGGTCCAGTCAATTTTTTCTACTTCAGTATTCCACGTAAAGGAGCGGTCGGGATGATAGTCTGGGCAATATAGGGATCAATGCCCCGATTTTGCCACTCTGCTTGCGGAATGTTTTCGATCAGTGTTAGGTCAGGACAGGTATCCTTCGTGATGTTCCTGCTACAAGTTTGATACGTTTATTCAGTGAGGACTGTTAGAAGGTGTTGCTGAAAGGTACTGTGGAGCTTGTTACCCTGTGGCGAGAGTACTTGTTCCCGGAAAGGTGTGGGACGTAGCCTGCCTGGTGTGGTGTACATTATGTCTCCTGTTGTGCTATCGTATCGGGTTTCCTGGTAGCATTGCTTATGTACTTCATGAGCGCGCCTTGTTTCTTGGAGTAACTCCGACAATTCCACTGCGAAAGCGTGAGGGGTTTGGTCTGTCTATTTGGGGCCCTAGCCATTCTTTTGCAAAGCAGTGGTGGCGGGGTTTAGGGTAGGTCGTGCGTATGGCTTCTCACGACCCATTTTGCGCAATAGGGTAGAGTTCAGCGTAAAATATGCATGTTCTGCATGCTTTCCACGGTTGTGCTTAACTTAGTAAGGGTTTCCTGGATGGCTAACATGTTCTGCTGTATCAGGGTTTTATTTTCGCGTAGTAAAATTTTCGGCACTTACGTATCGATGTTGGATCACGGAAGTTCGATTGGCTGCTCAGTTAAAAGCCCGCTGTCTTATTCTTTAGCTTGGACCGCTTTTCTCAGTTCCTGGTTTCTATTCCTGAGCTCCTCGTTTTCAGCTGGAATCACCACACTTCTACTCCAACAGGTACTATCGGAGGTCTATGCACAAGAGGTACCAGCATTGCTTTTTATTGAAAATAAATGTGGGCTTGATATTTCTAACAAAAAAAATATACGTGTTGAAACAAACGTTTTCACAAATCGTGGAACGCGGGGAAAATGGAGTGACGTGAGGAAATATCGTCGCGTTTATAGGGTAGGGCAGAGAAAGGCTGTTGTTCAAAGAGACTTGTATTAGAAGAAGCAGAATCGGGGCATTTTTATGGGCTGAGCTCCTCTTGCTCGGGCCCTGTCCCGTCCCTCGTTGCTGCTGCATACGGCACGGCACATTAATGATGATTGTGGCAGGATCCCCCTAGGGATTGGCCAACCAAAGATTGGCCGAAGAGCACAAAACGTTCATCGCGTTTGTTGCTACCCTACAAGGAGAAGAGGAAGAAGAAGAGGTTGTCGTTCGTCGCCTGCGAGCTCAAGATACGTACCCGGGGTACACTGACACAAGACGCTCTGCAGAAGGCGATGGCCAAGGTGGCTAAAATGTCACACACCGAATTCGCCAACTTACCCATGGAGATTATCATCGTCGAAAACAACCCCTACATAACCACCACAAGTCCCGGGTGACGTTGCAGTGACTGAGTGAGCGCACGCATGCGTCCGAAGAGCCAGACGTTGTCGGCAAGTATGACGGGCCTTTGAAAATATCTTCAGCGTCGTACTGCGCAATCTTGGAAAGAGCAGGTCCTAAAGCTGAGGCAGATAGTATAACCGTCGGCCTTTCGAAACCAAATCAGACCCCTTTTGGTATTGTGGTGTTTTGCACACCGAAGATACAATACAGCTGTTTGGTGCGCTGTAGCGGAATGCTAAGAAATAATTCGGCCACTGCAGATCTTCAGCGTGTGCCGAACAGTCGACACAAGGGCTTTCCCGCTTTTCACTGTTATCCGGAAAGCCGCCGCTGCCGCCTGTATTGAACGCGTGATTAGCCCCAGCAGCACGACGCTCAAGCCACTGATCCACCGTGTCGGGTTCCTTTCGGAACGAGATTGTCTAAAAATTATTGATTGTGTAATGAACAATTGGAGCAGGGAACGGTATGTGCGGAACCATCTCCAATCTACGCGTGGGCATGTGCTGCGGACCTGCAACAGTTATCATCAGTGCCAGTCTGTGCGTTTAGCAAGGTTATCTCTGACTTGAGCGTTTTTAGAAGACTGCTCTTCCCCGCCTATTGCTTGGACAACTGATTGAATTAAACACCATTGGAAGTGGTAGAGGTGCTGGGTATCGATCCCAGTACCTCTCGCAGCACATAACCGCAGCACATTCCCACGCGTAGATTGGCGATGGTCCCGCACATACCGTTCCCTGCTCCAATTGTTCATTATAATTGATTGATTGATTGATTGATTGATTGATTGATTGATTGATTGATTGATTGATTGATTGATTGATTGATTGATTGATTGTAGGGTTTCACACGATGACGCATCGCAGGCAATGAGGCGCGACGTAGTGGAAAGCTCCGGATTTATTTTGACCACCTGGGGATCTTTATCGTGCGCCGACATGTCCTACACACGGGCATTTTTTGCTTTTCGCCACCATCAGAAATGCGACCAGGCGACCAGGAATCAAACCCGCGACCTCGTGCTTAGCAGCGCAACGCCTCAGCCACTGAGCCACCCCGGCTGGTGTCTAACATTCAACATAGGGCTTAAAGCTGGCAGTGTGAACAAGTAAAAAAATTACGCCATCCCCCCCCCCCCTTCGCGGGAACCCTGGTGTGATACAACGCATCTCATGGGGGGTTCCATTGGCGTTTTCCATCGTATTGATTACGCTTATAGCAGGGATTCTCACGCGAAGGGGAGGTGGGCGTAATTTTTCATTTTCACCATGCAATGCCCATGCAGTACACGTATGCTCAGGTACGGTCTTTATTACAGACGAGAATGAGTGGCTTGTGGTCCGTAAAGTGCACAGTTAGGGGCTCAAAGATTGCATCAAGCAATCGTCGAGTACTGCGAGAGAGTGCAAGCGTAACGCGGACGACCGTCGACTGAGACCGTCGGAGCGCGGCATGCCGCTTTATATTCACAGCGCCCGAAGGAGAGGAGAGCGCGGAGAGAGAGAGTACTGCACATGCGCAGCGCGCGCAGCGCCGAGCGCAGCGCCGCCCACCGGCGCCTAGCAACGGAGTGAGAGCGCGCTGCGCCAACCCGCAGCTGTTTGGGGGAGAGTGTTCGCTATCGGAGAGAGGAGAGGAGGAGAGGCGCAGCTGGGGCCCTATTCTCGACTGCACAAATTGCCGGCAATTCTGGCAATTTGCCGGAAGTCTTATCTGATTGGCTTTCAATTTTGGTCACGTGCTTCCGGTTGACAAAGCGGTTGTGTGTGCTGTCGTCATTTTCACGTTTTATGACGTGTACGGGCACCAGTTCTAAAGTTTACCTTATTTCTCCTTATTGAAAGCGCATAATTTTTGGCCGGCAATGAAAAACCAAACTAAATGCAGCGGACATGACAACGCAAGCCTGTCTTTGCTATTCAACAACAACACTGCTTGTAATAGACACCCTGGCTGAGAAGGCGTGACGTAATTTAAACAATTGGCGGGAACGATTACGTCATGCATTGGCAACTTCAGGCTGCGTAAAAGTGACGTAATGCTACGTAAGAGCTTAAAAATGGCGGCTGTTTTTGTCGCAAAATACAAGAAAACTACGGCAAAAAATTGCCCCGGCTTACAGCACGGCGAAATGTGCGGCAATTTGCAGCAGGCGCAGTTTCGCATGCGCGCTGTTTAAAGCATACTTTCAACTGCTTCTAAGTCAGCGTACATGGAGCATACAAATAAGGGTGCAGTATTTTGCTTTTATATTTGGCAATAAAATAAAAATTATTTGTTTGGGGTAACCGCAACATAAGAGGACAGTACAAGCCCCTCCATGACAAAGAGAACCCAATGCATGGCATTTGTCCACACTTGTCCTAATAAGCTGTTGAGCCACATGCTCGAACTCAAGAGAAAAATAACAAAGAAAAGTGACTATTTGGTTCATTACAGCGCTGATTGAAGTTGAGCTTGACGAATGAGTGAATCGGCGACATCGGTGCGCTCCGCGGTTATAAGGCGTAGCGCTTCGCTGCTCTTATGTGTCATAGAAGCGATGGTCGCGGCCGCCTTTTTCTGTGATCACGCCATAAACTTGTAACATAGCAGCAGACGATGGCGTGGCGACGGTGGCGGCAGGGAAGGTGATAACGCAACAAAGCTTGCATTGAAGCAGAGAGCCCAGCAATGTTACTAAAAGCGATTAAAAGAAATAAATAGATACGGCAAAAAAATTGTGTGATGTTCTTTAGCTCGACATCCGCCTTTCGCTCGCTTTTGGATCAACGTTACTCGATCGCCTTGTGGTGTTGGCGCCACATTTGACCACCAGAATTGTGTTTTTCTTGTCAGCCTGAGCTACCGACTTAATTTTTATAGTAGACGTCAAGTGTTTATAAATAGCTTGCATGTGACGTCCCCCCAGCCCTTTCTGGAGTACCGCTCTCCGCTTTCCCAGTGCTACTCGAGATCGGAGGAGGAGATAAGTTCACGGCCTTTCACCGTGCAAGCGGTGCTCCAAGATGGCCGCTACAGTGACGTCGGTGCAAGCTATGTATATATCTTTTTTTGCACAACATTTGATACCTTGGTCGCGATCTTTATGAGTGACTCGTCAAATTACACTGCCTGTCGTCATAGCTATACGCCTCGAGCTTCGCGATCGCTGCGCCGCCTGCCGCCGCTTCTCCGCGGCGTTGACGGGATGTGCGCTGCGTGGCTGATAGGAGCTCGTGCAGTGTTTTGGTTCTGTTTCGCTTCTTTTCGCCTTTCCGCGCCCTAAACAAAACTTGTTATGGTGACGTCTATAAGCAAAGAGTACGTTTAGTCACTTAAAAGCAGCTGCGTCTTCGTAGAGCACGCGATCGCCTGCAAGAGCTACCCGGGGACGCGGTTCTGCGCGCATCGTCGCCGCTCTTCCGGGCGTCGGCGACGGTAGCAGCATATCACCCTGTCACCTCCAAATACGTCAGGCACAAATTAATTCTACTGTCGCCTAATTTAGACCTGATACTGGCACAATGAGAGGTTGCTTCATTTCGCAGCGTGGACAATGAATGCGGCTTCGTTTCGATATATACGCCGCAGAAAAATATGTTTCGGGGATGTGATTACCCAATCCCGGACAATAACTTAAGAATATAAACTATGGAAAATGTTAAGTATATTCCAAGCCTGTACATCGTTAAATATGTGCCCACACACGCCATATAGCAAGAACCAAGGCAAGGTAATGAAACCACAGAAAAATAAATGCTGTGCAAGTGCGGAAGAAAATAATAGCTCTAAGGGAAATGAAAGAAAAAATACAGTGCAGCTTCTGACACGCTAAAGACGTTCTCGAAACTTGAGCCTGGTAGGGCTCACCAGACCTACTATACGCGAAATGCACTGCTATTTCGAGAGACATAGGAGGGGGGGGGGTGTAGAGGAGGGGGACGCTGTGTACAAACGCGGAGCGGAATCAAGCTGAAACGTTTTAGTAATCACACACACAAATCTCGCGTTCACTGTCGTTCTGTTTTCCAACTTCAACGAACAGCTGATCGTTCGGCGGACGCATTTTTGGAAGTATATAGGGTAGGCAGTTCAGAAGCGACAAAGGAGTCGTTGGAAGAGTGTGGTATGTGATAAGGCTCTCTGATTTCAGTTTCTCCTTTATTCTGCAGGCTCCCTGTGCCATATGACGATGTTGTTTACTCGCGTACGCGAATTATATTCTAAGCCCGTCTCCGCGCTGCTCGCGAAGGATATGTTTAGCAGTTGAATGTTTACGGGCGCTCACCTCACCTCACCTCACGTTTGTTGTGTGCTGATCCCCGAGTATAATTCTGCATTATCCATCGTATTTTCGTTGAATATTCCCGAAATTTACCCAGACTGGCTTGTAAATGGTGGTGATCAATATCTGAGGTATATTATTGGCAAAAGTAACTGGCGTGCTTTCAGGTATGAGTGTTCCACTGAATATGTAAGCGCACAAAACTGATTTACATCGTAGTGTATACCCGTTGCATGAACATCTGAGGAACCGGTGGTTACGGAGACACTGCTAGTAAATTCAGGGTAGTGTAACTAAAACGGGTCCATGATACGCCGGTTCCGCGACGCTGGCCTGTGACACACGCCTGGCGCTGATACAGACCGAATATACCACACTAAGATCGCGTCAGAAACATTTACGCTCTCGTAAACACACCCATTTGCGAACAGAGTGACTGCTACCCCTTAACCATGGATTTCCAACGCCCGCAAACGCTAAATCTCAGTCGTGAACATGCCGCAAAAGCAGCGGCGGCAGTGGGGAGCGGGACGGAGACTCCCGCGCCTGCTTTCGAAACGGGCCGCTAGGGGGATTTCAGTGGCGCCCCCACAGGCCGCGCTCGAGGCGTATAGGTGCATCACGTCACTGATTGCTTACGTCGTGCTTACGCAAAAAACATGGGTGAATTGCTGGCAATTTGTGCAGTCGAGAATAGGGCCCCTGTGCGGACAACGCCGGAGAGACGCAGGAAGGACAGAGGGGCGAGCATGAGATGCGTTGCATCCAAGGAGGTTGAAAAAAATTGCTTAACCTCCTTGGTTGCATCTAATAACCACTGCACCATGGGACGCGCCTTGCTCCCATGCGATTAAGAATGTGCATGTTTTTGGATAAGGTGATTGTGATTCATGCCGCGTTTTAAAAACGGGCAACATAAACCCAGACATGTAAGGCTACAAGATAGGCCCACTGGTGCAAGTGTTTTGTCTTAGTGAAAGTTGTTTTGGCAATGGTCTCGAACATACGCAAGAAATATACATCATAATAAACATAAGGGCGTAACCGCATGAAGCGATGCTTGCTAGCGACGCGACGGGCGACAGCGAGAAGCAAAAACATTGGAATATCGCCAAAACCCACCTTTGATAATCTTTATCGCAACTGAAGATTTTAACAAAGTGAAAAAATTGGCTGTCGCCAGCTTCACGCAGCGTTTTTTTTTTTTTTTTTTTGCGAGCGGAGTGACATGCGACAGCCACAAGCGACAAGATCGGGTTTTCTCGGCGACCCTTTGTCGCCAACTTTTGAATATCGCTCCGTCCTGGCATGACAAAAAAACGCATCGCCCGGAAGACACACAAGAGGTAAAGAAGGGCAAGGGCTGGCGGGGTATGTCGTCTCCCGCGACTTTCCGTTCTAAAGCTGCATAGCCTTGCCGGATTCCCGTCTGCCTGCGGCTTTCAGGCGTGCGTGTGCGTTTTGTGTGCCTATCTTTCAGAGAAGCCCCTGCTCGCATCCACTGTAGTTATTCGTTGAAGGCGCAATGTTTCAGCGTTTTCTTCAGGTGGAAAAAGACAAACACTAGTGTGACCGCCATTCTCGCAGCACGATTCCTGCGCGCCATGAACGGCAAACTGAAATCTTTACTTTCCCGCAGCCGACACAGAACTCTTTGGAGTGCGGGCGCTCGTTTCTGCGCAAGCGCGAAGTACGAAACTGCGAAGAATTGGTAAAAATGAGCTCAAATTTACTATAAAAAATGGCATCGGCTACATTTCCGTAAAGTGTCATTTCCTAATAACGAACTGTATTTAGAGATTTTTTGCCTGCGTAACGAGCCTGTGCACAAATGTCATGTCTCATACCCTGACTTCGCTCCCTAGTTTGCGGAGAACCCCCGTCGTGTGTCGCTGTCACGTGGTCGTACCGGAGGCGAAAAATCAAGCTACAGCGAAACTTTAGCCGCTGTCGCCTGTCGCACCGCAAGCAAAACTGGCTCAGTGTGGTTACCCCAAATACAAAAAACCATGTCGCAAGTTAACAGCGACGATGCTCCAAACCAAAAAAAAACGCTGCCGTCCGCGCTGTTTAGGACGTTGGAAAGGAAAGCATTAAACGACACCTACAACAATTGCCTATGCCACGTAAATAGAAATCACACACGTGGTACTACAAGGAGTGAAATCAGAGATTCTGCCAGCCGTTACCTGTAATTCACGGGGCAGGCGTCCCGAACGCAGCAGCAGCGTAAGCCACGGCCGGGCTAGAGTGGCAGACGCCGCCACTGTAGCCCGGCCGTGGAGAGGAGCGTCTTTCGATGGATCAAACAGCGGTACCTAGCCATCCTCATGTGCTAGCTTGGGGCTACACCACCCCACGACATAATTGCAGACCCCGAAACAATTCCGCATGTGTGCTCAGTGATTCCCATTTATACCGATTTAAACTAGTAAGTTTACTAAGTTTGAGAATTTCGAGAAAGCTGAGGAGACTTTTATAATCGCTGTTTATCAGAACCAGTTGCTCCTTTCACCTTTTGTAAAAACTCTTAAAACACAACCGAATTATAATTCACCTTTTTAGAAAACGGACTCCCATTCGTGGCAAGCAGTGCGCAAAAGGCAGCATTTCTCTAGCGGCCAGATGTCTGCATGGGGTTTGTGCATTTTGTTTTGCCGCCCTGACAACCAATCCTATAAGGTATGTGTGCCGTACGACCACTTAATCCCTTCGGGTGCGGGTTACCTAGGAGGTACCGTGGAACAAGTTAAACGAGCCGTGCGAAGGAAGCGCACAATGTACGCGAAGCTGCGCCAAAACAGGCCCAAAACAACCGTCCAAAACAGCAGGTTTGCCAGTTTTTCAAGTACAACTTCTCCGCCATCCTTTAAGAGGTCTGCTGTTATCTGATCCTCACCAGGTGTTTTGCCTCTTTTTATTTCTTTCAAAGCCTTCCTTACTTCTTCGGTCGTTAGTGGTGGGATGTCTATCTCCTCTGAACTACTTTCTCGTTCGACACTATCCTGGATGTCCAGGCTACTGTACAGATCCCTACAGAACTTCTCGGCCACCGTGACTATTTTATCCCTATTTGTGATGACATTGCCTTGCTTATCTTTAAGTGCATACATCTGATTTTTCCCCACGCCAAGACGCATCTTCACTGCTTTCAGGCTACCTCCGTTCTTTACAGCGTATTCGATCCTCTACATATTACACTTCCGTATGTCAGCTGTCTTACGCTTTTTGATTAACTTCAAAAAGCTCCGCTGGTTCTATTCTTTCAGCTGGGGTGGAGATTGTAATGGTTTGTCGTTTCCTAATTAGATCTTTTGTCTCCTGGGAAAGTTTACCAGTATCCTGTCTAGCCATCGTGAACCCAACTTCTACTGCACATTCCGTGATAATGCGTGTAAGGTTGTCGCTGGCTTGCTGTGTCGTCAGCTCGGCTTCCTCGATAAGAGCTGAATATCGGTTCTGCAGCGCGATCCTGAATTCTTCTACTTTACGCCTTACTATTAGCTCATTAATCGACTTCTTTCGTACTAGCTTGTTACGGTCCTCCCTCAAATCTAGCCTAATTCGAGATCTTACCATACGGTGGTCACTATACCTTACCCTCCCGAGCACATCTACATCCTTCACGACGCCAGCGTTATCACATAATATGAAGTCTATTTCATTTTTATGCTCCCCATTCGGGCTTTTCCACGTCCACTTCCGGCTCTCGTTTGCAGAACAAGGTATTCATGATGCGTAGGTTATTCCGTTCGGCGAACTCTACTAGTAGGTCCCCCCTGCTATTTCTACAGCCCAGACCTTAGTTCCCAGCTGCCTTGTCTCCAGCCTGATTCTTGCCTACTTTAGCATTGAAGCCCCCCATATCTACGGTATACTGTGTTTTTACTTTACGCATTGCCGATTTCACATCTTCATAGAAGCGTTCCACTACCTGGTCGTCGTGGCTGGATGTGAAAGGCATAGCCTTCTACCACGTTGAGCTTGTACCTTTTATTCAGCCTAATTACAGGACCTGCTGCCCTTTCGTTAACGCTATAGTATTTTTCTATGTTGCCAGCTATGCTTTTATCGACTAGAAATCCCACTCCCACTTCTCTTCTGTCAACTAGACCACGGTAACATAGGACGTATCCGCGTTTCAGCACCGTAAAAGCTTCACCTGTCCTCCTAACATCACTAAGCCCTATGACATCCCATTTAATGACCTTTAATTTCACGAACAACACGTCTAGACTCGATTCACTAGATAAGGTTCTCGTGTTAACCGTTGCCAAGTTCAGATTCCAATGGCGGCCTTGTCCGGGTCCAGGGATTCTTAGCACCCTCTTCTGCGTCACGGATCTGACCGCCGCCGTGGTCAATTGCTTCGCAGCCACTGGAGACTGAGGGCCGTGGGTTAATTGGCGTATTCATGGGAGGTTGTGGCCATTCCTACACCAGGGTGACCACTCCTGCTCTGGTGAGGGAGTGCGTTATCGGCAATGGTCGCCAGGGTCAGGCCGCACCCCACCCCAATCTGCAATTCCATGAATGCGCGGATTCTTTTTAAATCCGGTGGGAATTTTTTAGCACCTGGATTCGAACCACGGTCTCTCTGCACGCGAGGCGGATGCTCTACCTCCTTTACGCCACCGCTGCACCTCACACTTGAGATCACATAGGATTTATTTGCGATGCAGTCAGCTGTCGCTGCTACTGAATTAACGACAAAAATTGCAGTTCTTTTACACAGTGGTTGGGCAATCAGGCTGTACGAAGAGCACAATCTCTAATGCAATTCCTGTAGTGTCAGAGTGTACAATGAGTAGTAAAACAAAGTGCTTTTACCTCGCGCCATGATATCACATATCACGCACAACGTAAAACTCCTGTGAAAACATACCAATATCAAATAGAGTCTCAGTCCCGATCTCCTCTTCCCCGACCATCGCCTGGAATAAAAACGTGAATAATTTCGTTAAAACCCAGATTCAATTTTTTGCATGGTGTATAACAACTCATCTTTGTTGTCATCCCCCTGTGTAGGGCCTCTAGGGTGTACGCTGCTTACACGTAAACTGCATGAAAAACATTTAACAGCCCCGATTCTGAGCCTATATTAGTGCTCGCCGCACTTGCACTCGCATGCGTTCATGCACAGGCAAGTGCAGTTGCCTATAGGACGCTTGCTACTCGTACAGGGTTAGTGATTTCATAATGAACGTGCGGGGAACGCCACTGCCACGGGGAACGCCACTGGCATCTACATGAATGATCTTCAGCGTAATTATGCTGTGCTCGAATCCGTACTTCTTTTTATTATCAATGGGTGCATAGAGCATGGCGCTATTCCTGATGATTTAAAAGTTGCTGTAGTTAAACCACTCAATAAGAGGGGCTTTCGTACCGAAGTAGATAACTACAGACCGATTTCTATTCTGCCTGCAATAAGTCAAATAATTGAAAAACACCTGCTCATAATAATGACCAATGTTCTAAATAAGAATAATATACTGTCGGAAGCACAGTTTGGTTTTATACAGGGAAGAAGCACAATCACCCTGCTAGAAGAATTTACGGACATCACCTACTCGGCTTTTGATAATAACGAATTCGCATGCGGTCTCTTTCTAGACGCAAGCAAGGCGTTTGATTCGGTCCTTCACGCACTGCTTCTTAAAAAGTTAGAAAGAATTGGATTCCGCGGTCCCTTATAAAACTATTGTCCAGTTATTTTTCTAATCGCTCTCAGGTGGTGCGCATAGGTGACTACACAAGTTCAAAAATAATGTTAAAACCGGGTGTTCCTCAGGGTTCCATTTTATCCCCCCTGTTATTTAACCTTTACGTCAATGAATTACCTCAGTTTGTATCAAAATGCCGTCTATTCCAATATGCTGACGATACGGTCCCTGTCAACTCAAGCCTTGTTTGATACTTGCGTCTATAACCTTCAAGCAGATGCCACATCTATTATGAACTGGTGTACGGATAACGGAATCGGAATTAATAGACAAAAGACTAAGCTTGTTTGTTTTCATAATCCCCATAAAAGAATTGATCATCCTATGCCATTTTTTGTTCATGACTCAAAATGTATTAACTGCAAATGCACGCCACTCAAGTTCTCAAGTAATGTAAAATATTTAGGCATCATTTTTGATTCTGATATGACATGGAACACGCATTTAACAGGTATTAGCAAAAAGCTTCGTTCACTATCTTCCCTCCTGTACAACACTAGACACCTGCTTCCATTTTCTATACGAAAAGTTATTGTTCATTCACTTGTGTATAGCTATCTTAGATACGGAATTACTATATTTTATCACTGCACATTTATATGACGCGCAAAATTGAATTCTATGTTAAAATCTATCCTTCGAAACGTTGCTTATAATGAGGTCGTTCCCCCTAATACTGATTTATTTTCCTTTGTACAGTTGCCTTCATTTGATGCACTATTTTTTCAGACTGTGGTTACAAAACATTTTTGGGAGAGTGATTTCCTTTTTCCGTTCGTCCCTATACGACAACTGAGACATCATGACAAATTTATTACCCCGAAGTGTTATGCCCGCTTTGGTCGTTATACAAGACAGTATTATGTTCCTAACATATTTAATTCTTTCCCTACTGAGCTATACTCTCTCTCATCAAAACGTGCACTCAAACTGTATCTCAGAGCCAATCATTCTTCCTTGTTGTAGTTTAAGACTAGCTTTTTTTTTTATGCGTAGGTTTCTATTTATGTACATCCTTGCTATTACACCACTTTGTATTTTTTGTGCTTGTTATATGGCTCGCTTTGGTCTACTTTTATAGCCTGTTTACGTAAAACTTGCTAACCATATTTTTTACCTTTATTATTTGTCGCGGACTTCCGGGTACAGCCCGACAAGCCTTCATGGCTTGGGTTGACCGGATTTTGTAATGTGCGTTCCTTTTCATGAAATAAAAGCTTATTATTATTATTAACACAATCGTTGACGGACTCGACGTGACTAACGCAATGGCGAAAACGCTGTCAAGCTCGTGTCCAAAGAAGTGAATTCCACGTTACCCTCCCCCCCTCAAAAAAAAATCAAGCTGGCTTGAAATTCACCATAGCTCATCGAGACGAAAGCCCTATAAACGAAGTTTCCAGTACCCAGAACAATGAAAACAAACACTTGCATCGATCAGCTGTTAATAAGCGAATAGTCACCTAGATACGGATGGACGTCAATCTACGCGGTCACCTAATTTTGCCTGGGAGAAGGTACAAACATGAGGAGGAGCATGCCAGCTAGCTCCGACAACTCAGGGAATATCAGCTCGCCGAGAAAAGCAAACGGAGGAGAAAGGATGCAATCCAAGGACACGCAGAAAACCGCAATTTTTGGCAATGATGGCGCCGAGAAGCCCCGAGCCCCCTGAGAGAAAGATGTGCCCCAGACTTCGTTGTTTTAGCCCTGAGAACACAAGGAGACACCGGACGCAACGCGAATGGTTCCGTTTCACTCTCCAACGCCTTCTCGCCGTGAGCCACCCTACGACCGTGGACCCCGTCCGATGTTTACTTCCCGTGCTCCTCTGTCCTCATAAATATATGTATTCTCAGTTTCCCTAATCAAATAAGTATTTAAAATCTTTCTTATTGAGTCCTTCACTCGAGCCACAACCTTGCCAACCGTACAGATAAGTTGAATATTCATGAGTACAAATTGTGCACATAAGTATAGATTGAGTACTTATGAGTACAGATTGTGTACTGTTGAGTACAGATTGAGTAATATTACTCGTGAGTACAGATGACTTTCGTAGGAGTGAGAACGGATGAGTACGAGTACTCGTGCGAACACACTGAGTTGAGTGCAAGTGAGTACATATTAAGTATGAGTAGAAGTGAGTATAGGAGAATTGAATACTTATGGTTACACATTGAATACGAGTACTCGTGAGGCCAAACGAGGTTTAGCACATGTGAGTACGAATACAAATGAGTATGTCATCAATAAGCACGACTGAGTTTGAGAATTGACGAGCTTTTTGAGACCGAGTCTTAGTAAATACAGCGCGAAGCAAAGAAATGTGACTGCGTTTCAGTGAATTCTTTTTATTTTTCCGACCTATGGTAGAAGTTTTTTGGTATAGGACCGTACGAACTAGATTAGGTTTAATATTCTAATCAATATTCTTAGACCTTGTCCGAATCCTACACACTTGTCCTTCACCGCCGGGTGAGATGATACCTCCTCATGAACAAAGCAATCGCCATGACAAAAATGGCGTTCGCGACAGGACTCACTGGATAACCTACAGACAGTTGTCGAAGTTGTAATTCTTGCAGAAATGAACATACAGAAATTGCATGGTATGGTGGGCACTGAGCTGAGGGAGTGATTGGAAAGAGAGGCAAGTGCTGCTCGGGCGAGGGACACTTATTTCCGAAGGCTTCAACTAGAACTAACGGCTTTAGACTGGAATAGCGAGCTCGTGAAGAATTTATCGCAGCTTTCTATTGGAGAGATAGACCATGAAATTTGAGAGATAGACAGTGGCCTCGATGAGAGCGAATGCAAAAAAGAAATCATCGACCTTCAGCCACGTGAGACAGAAGACACGTAAGTAGGACTCTGAGGTGTGGTCACACGGAAACAGCAAGACAAAGAAGAGCATTTTTGAGCTGCCACCCGCAGAGGTGTAAGATGGGTTCCAGGCACGAGAAGTTTCACATGCTAAATACAGCTTCGGGGGAGACGATCCGCGTGCTGGTACGCCTACTGTGGACATGACGAGTGAGGGCAGTGGTGTAGACCCGTGTGAGGAGCTGTCTGAGCAGTTTAGAGCGCGCTCTGTATCGGAGCGCTTCGCTGTTGGCAGCTAGGCGCAAATAAATCACTCGGGCAGGGACGTCCTGCGATAGCTCGTGGTCCAGGACAAAACGCTGTGGCTGGGCTATAATTACCAAGCTTTGACACACTGCTTCCACCAGAAGCGAGCCCGTTTCCGCAAGGATGTTGCCACACGCGACAAGATTAAAGTTGTCCCGCACTCTGTGAGTGCTCAAGTAACTGGGCAGAGGAGCGCGAGAGTCGCAAAACAGCCGGTGCAATAAAAAGGCATCTCTGTTTCAGGATATTGTTGCGGAAGACATAATGCGTCACCCTTGCGACTGACAAATCGAGAATCCCTTGGACGAGCCGACCCAACCATGTAGTCAAAGGAGTCCAATTGACACGTCGGAAGAAGGTGAAAATGAAGTTACATGTGAAGAAACCGTATTGAAGACATGTAATTGCCGTGGCTGATAAGGGGGTTGAATTAAAGATCTGTAAAAAGGTCAACTGCGTAGGTTCAAAACCGTGGATAGACTTCACTAGGAAGGTGATGCATAAGAAATAAGAACTCCTTTTAAAAGGTGCTTTTGGCTAATGTTTGAAATGTTGTCTGCATACAGGTTGTACCTTGTCATAAGGTGTTCTATTTTGGTGAAGATTTTAGACACCTGAGGAAAAAAATGATTTCTCGGTGTTTCCGAAATCAAGAATTGTAAAGTATTTTTTGTTTTGCTTTTCCACTACATTAGTAATTGTGTTAGATGGCTGGTTTGGGCAAGAAGCGATTTTAAAGTTATAGTGAGTGTGCTGTATTCCTAAGTAGCTCTATTTTAGTTTTTGTATGTGTTCGTTTTGAATTCAGTTTTATGCAGTGTTTGGAAAGTGCCGTAAATATGACGGGAAAGTTGGAGGTGGTAGTAGTAATACGTGATGCCGAACGTGTATTCTGACTGGAGATTCCACTTTGACCACCAGCGGACGTTTTCCCAGGAGTGTTTCTTCCCGAAAACACTTCTGATGGAGGCACATGTCAGGAGGCGCTCTTTGAAGGCTCGAAAGAAGTTAAGACGAAGTGGGTGCTGACGTCGGGGAAGAGCGCGTGGCCAAAGGAAGAGGCTAGAAACTGCGGAGCCGACGTGGCAACTCGGAGGAACAGCGTAGGTTGTACACTGAATTCTCTGCTGGACGCCAACACCCAAGAGACTCATCACGAAACAGCCCCATCCTCCATACCTTCAATTCGGGGAAATCCTCAAAGCCTCCGCTACAGCGGGATTCACACGACGAAGGAGGAGGCGCGCGGAGGCAGGCGGACGTGTGACGTCAACAACGCGTGACCAGATTGTCCGGCTTGCGTCTCATCCACACGTGCGGAGCTAGGCGGAGTGTCTAGCAGACGACACACCGGAGGAAGCGAGGGACAGTGCGGAACCACCCGCCGTGGTGGCTCAGTGGCTAAGGCGTTGCGCTGCTGAGAACGAGGTCGTGGGTTCGATTCCCGGCCGCGGCGGCCGCTTTTCTGATGGAGGCTAAAAGCGAAAACGCCCGTGTGTACGAGATTTTGGCGCACGTTAAAGATACCCAGGTGCTCAAAATTAATCCGGAGCGCTCCACTACGGCGAGCCTCATCGCCCGAGTGGCGTCGGCACGTTAAAACCCTACAATCAATCAATCATCAAACACTGCGGAACCGCCTTTTTTTTCTTGCTCTCGTTCGCCCATAGCACCCACGTGCCGAAAACAGGTTCCATTCCCCGCGGACGGCGACGGCCGTCGAGCGAAAACATGCCTCGGCATTTTCTTTCTCGGAGCTTCCGCGGGCGATCCCCATAGAGGGGCGATGCCTAAAACCGGTCACGTGAGCGGCCTCCGCGGGCCAGCAAGACAGGATTTCTCCGTCGTGTGAATCCCGCTTTCGCAGCACTCTTATTTTACCTCTACGAGCTCTCGGGAAACGGCGCAATGGAAGTCCCAACGACCAGCGCATCTTCTTCAGCTATACAAAGTAGCCACTTACGCAGGTGAGTCAGAACATTCATTCTTTGGACTTTATCATAGAGACTGTCCATGGGTGGAATTTTGTGGGTTTGTCTAGTTTGGTTCCTTAATTAAAAAATTTACTTTTCCTTATCAAAGTCACACGCCTCGTCCTCCTCTGCCGCATCGGGTTACACGGCCTCCTCAATAGAACAATCTTCATCACGTCGGCAATATTTACTAACTTTTAAGAAAGCAAGAACTCTTGCTTAACACAAGGCCATGATATGCTTTCTTGAAATATTGATGAGTACGTTTCCATATAAAAAATTAGTGCCCCTCCACTCTGTGAAGAAGGATGACCTGCAAAGCTGGATGAAGTCTACGGAGTGCACGAAACAAAAAACGCTTATCCTAATTTAATTTGCGATGGAGCATGCTTCCTAGCCAATTAGCTGAATGAACCTCTGACGGAACCAAAATTTGTTCCTGCAGATAAACATGGAACTGCCTGTGTCCATCCAGCGTCGTAGCATCTTACTGTTTGTGTAAGGTCGGGTTCAGACTGTTGCCGCAACTGTCGTAATAACTTTAAGGAATGACGTCAATTCACGTCTCAGCTAACCTAACTTCGTGACATAGCATTTTTTACGTCCATAGATCACGATACGGATTTTGCGTCGGTAATCTGAACACAGCCTAATATACAAACCCAATACGTTCTACCACTAAGGACCCCGGACAGGTCCCATTTGTACTTTAATGTCCGCGGCTTACCGGCTTACCAACGCAATGGAGATGCCATTAATCAGTACGGGCATACAACCTATAGCTATTCTCCACTATTCTTCACTACAAACCTACGCGCACATAAACCGGCAACCAGTCTTGTGCGCATCCCTAAAAGTGACAGACGCCGTCGAAAATATCTGCTGAAAGCCCTCTGAAGAAGTGATATTGGCTCACGCGGGAGTCCAAGCGGGAAAGTTGCTGTTCATTTGGGAGGGATTCGCCGCTACTCCACGAGCCGAACTTGAAGCGGTAACAGCGGTGCAGCAGCTTTCCATTGTTTTCGCACCCATTCACGCTTGCGTTCGGGCCAACACTTCAATTCTTGCTCTTCTTCCTCCAAATGAACGGCATGCATCCGTCCCATAATGATTTAAAACCTAGAAGGCTTTGAGATCTATTCTCGCGCATAAACTTGTGTCTGTCCGTTTTCCTTCCCCTCGTATGCATCTTAATGTGTTTGTAAGATGTCTGTGTAACACATCAACCCACACCCGAACCACTGGATTGAGAAGAACAGCCGACTAACCGCATTGAGCCATGTAATTTCGACATTTAAATCTCCCACCAGCACAACCGGGATTTCATCGGTAGAGGCATGATATCTAGCTGTGCGTGCATGCCCCCTTTTTTCAACCCGCAAACTCTGCACGCATAAACCGGCAACCGGTGATAGCGCGTACTTAGGCGTGAAATACAAGGGCGCAAATGTCACTCGGAAGGCCTTCTAAGCTGAAAAAGAAATATAGGCTCAAGCTCGCGTTCCAACCGGGAGGGATTTACAGCTACTTGGCGAAGTGAATTGGAGTGGAAACAGCGACGGTGGGTGTCGCTCAGTTTAGGGGGCAGTCCTTTACGAGCCATTACCTGGGCTTCCCGGCAGCGGCGTCTAGTTATATCCGCGCAACCGAGTGAGCGAACGCGGCAGCCACAAAAGAAAGAAAGGGTGAAGTGGAGCGAAGAGTGAAGTGGAGTACAACACGTGCGGCTACGGCATCATCCCTCTCACTGCCTTTCCCGCACACATGTTTCATGTATCGCCACAAGGAGCTCCCTCCCACTGACACTTTCCCCAGTCGCTGTTCCATTCTCCGGTAATCCATCCTCGTGACGTTTGCGCGGGAGGTTCAAACGCGATATGCAAGAACATACTCTCTGCTCCCTTGTACGGGGATAATCCGAACTACGTGACATTTGCGCGGTAAGTTAAAACATGTTTTGAAACATGCTGGCCGGCGGTGGTGGCGGCGTACTGCTAGGTTGCAGCAGAGTAGCGCACGCCGCCGCGCGTTCGCTGATCTCGCGAAAACCTCCTGAGGTGCAGCAGGAATGCACCATGACCGAGAAAACTGCAGCTCGCGCTGCACACAAATTTCATATTAGGGAGTATAGTAACCGTCAGTGAATTTCTTTACGCCCTTCTGTGCTTCTGTTTATTTTTCGCTATCATCTGATAACGGCACTACCGCCGTTAGCTGCCAACTGCGCATCTTGCCAAAGGGGTATCGGTGGAGGAGAGGGGGGAAATAGTTGTGAAAGAGGTGTCAACGGTGGTGAGGGGGAGCCACGGAGCGGCGCCGAGTAAATCGATGACACCGGAATGAAAACTGGGGGGGTTAGACATATATTGCTTTGCGGTAATAATTCTCCACTTACCATTAAGTGGAACATAGTGGTAGAATTCTCTAGCGCTCAACTACACCAACCACTCACCATGAGCTTTGGAATTCAAAGTGGATGCGGAGGCAGCTCATGATGGCTAGTAATGATGCTTACGAGGAGCCGTCATTACAATAATGGAGTAAAACCATTTGTGCAGTTTGTTACCATTGGTATGAAAGAAATTTCGCGTAATCAGACGCCAGACGTAATGTCTCCAAGCTCCTTCAGGGCGACAACCTTCTCCTGCGTGGCTGCCGCCTCCTGAAACCGCAGTGGTGTACATCTTCTGGTTTATGTGCGCGACAGATCTCCACGACACCAGAGCGCCACACAACTTTTACGTTCATAACAAAATTTTTCGATAATGTTTGATACCGGCATTTCTTCCCCGTGCGCAATCACGGTTCCACCCTCTTTGTAGCTCACAACAGCGCACAGAATATGCATATTCAGTTAAGCCTTCGTTTGTTGCCCCCCCCCCGGGAGTGTCTGGGGCTAAACACGCAGTTCTGGCAGTGTACTGTAAAGTTCCTTTTCGCGTTTTAGTGCAGATGCAACAAAATAGCAGCTGTAATCAGAGTGACGCTCCGAAGCAACGCCGGTCACCGCCCTTTCGTGACATCATACACAGTAGGCAATACGCACGAGCGTTTCCGCCGTACGACAGACATCACAAGCTTCCGGAGGAACCCGAGATGGATCATCACTTCGAGGTTTTTATTATTTTTTTGGCAAATAACTCATTACACGGGTTTTTCAATTTAGGAAAATGCCACCTCGAAATCCTGTTTTTTGGCAGTGGCCACTCGAGAGAGGAAAGAATTTATTTTCTCTTCTAATAAAGGCTTAGCAATTTTTACATTCCAAACAGCAACGCAAAATGATTTTACTTTGACCCTGTGCTCAATTTCACTAATCGAGCGAATCCCTTGACTTCACTTTCTCTAAAACATTTGGAAACGGTTCTGCTTCAAGGAAGGAATAAAAAGCAGCCTTCTATTACGAATGTCTGTTACTCCTAAGAATTAAAAAAACGTTCACCTTTCCCCTGCCACATTTCGCTTGTAAAATTTCCTGAGGGCTTTATTGAGTACTATTCTACGTTTTTACACGGCAAACAGTCAAGCACGGACACTGTTTTCCAATTTGCCTTTTTTAACGCAAATATGTTATCTATAACTTTACGGTCTCCTCCAACACGTCACCCAAAAAGCGCAACAAACACTGGTTTAGAACCCATCGTGCTTACGATCCATGAAGAACAATGTTAGCTAATTTTTTTAAAGCAATATGAGGCGCTAACATGGATGAGCTGTCCTCTCCAACACCTCAGAAGTCGCATTTTCTCTCATTTCCAGCTTCAAGTCTATTTTTCTAAACAGTATACCGTAATGGGAGAATCAAAGCCGGCAGTTGGTTTCCTGTGCCACCGAGAGATAGCTTTGAGCTTACGTCGATCGAAGAAAACTTGGATGTTGGCATTCACGCTAAATTTCCCTCTCAAGTTCGTTTCTTAATCAGCTCTGCACGTAATAATCACTAGTTTGAGCAAACAATATTTCCTCTTGATATGACAAGAACTCGGTTTTGAAAGGTTGTGGTAAGAACTTTCTACGTTAGTGTGGGATATCTTCCCGCCTATGTGACTTGAAGAAGTAAAGATGAGAAGAAGTTAAGGAGTAAATGGAATTTTACCAGGGTGACGATCGTGTGTTGTACACTTGAAAGTTTATAGCTTGATAGGATACATTATGATCTGAGACTTTTGACTTTTAGAAACCTGAAACAATGCTGCAGGAAATGATTTCCTGTTCCGACAGCGTGATTGATGGGTAATAAATAAATAAACCAAATTTTGCTTATTTTCTGGGCAAGCAAACCATAAATTTTGTCATACGTGGTGATTTTTAGAAGACAGTGTATCCACCCTCTGCATTGCCACTGTTGTCAACTGAATCATTGCTTTCTGCGTAAGCAGCTCAGTAACCACTGCCTATTTATTTGGTTAAGTCATAAAAAAAGCTCAAATAAACAACGCAGCGCGAAGTGGGTGCGCTTTTCAAGTATGTGAAATCAAGCTAGCAAAAGACCTTCCTGCTTGAGGCAATATTTTCCCATTGGCCATGCCTTGTCGCATTCATGCAGAAACGATTGTAGCATACGGGGGTTCTCACCGCAAAGAAACCATTAAACCATAAAGTCTTCTAGTGGATACAAAGCTGCGTTGAACAGTAAAGTTAAAAACAATTTTATTGATAATTCAGCAACCCGCATTCCCTTTGTCGAATCTTTGAAGAATAAGTCCCAAAACCAACATTTCAATATTCACCAAATTAAACATTGCATTTATCTCAGACGATGGAGGATTGCCAGAATTAATAAATGGGACCAAGATCCAAAATTTCAGAAAGGCCGCATTGACCTCTGCGACGGTATCATCGCCAAAATGTACGAACCACGCTCCCTGGAATTTATTTCATGACTGAAGCTACCAACTCTCCCTACTGTTTTACATCATCCAGTTTACTGAGGCAAGCAAAGTTGGACCGCTTGACAATTTATTCCAAAAAACTGCACAGCGTTCATTAACAATCAGTTTCTCTGAAGCAAGAAGTATAAATGCGACCCAGCTTAGACAAAAAGACACAAAATGACTTTCGCCACGGAGCGCGACACAGCGCATCCGCATTTACGTGTAGCAAGGAACACCGTAAACGGATCTTCTCAGGTTGTGGCTCTCAAGGTTTGCATTCTGCAGTAGATACCGCGTCAGGATGTCGCTGCGTTTGACAACTGCGCGGGGACCTTGATCTCATCCGTGCCGAGTTGCATAGTCATGTTTTTTCATATCCCTCCCGGGATGACGCAGAGCAGACGCTGCGTAGCCTTTTTTAACCGAAATTATTAAGAACTTTGCATGCCATCAATACCTGCTGTCGAACTTCATTAAACTCAAGCAGTGAGCACTATGCAAAACATTGGATATGGACCAGAGATTTTTAGGGGAAACCCTCAAAAGTGGCGAGTCAACATGCCAAAATATAACAGTGTCACCATGCCGAAGACGACGCAGTTGTCTTCAAGAAAAACAAGTTTATTAAAGCGAACTTTTGCTCCCTTAACAACTCAAAGAATACACTGGCACCGAAGCAGCAACCAGCAAAGTGACGTACTACGCAAGCGAGCGTGGGCGATCAGAAATTGCCGCGTCGTCTGCTCTGCAGGCTTTTATCTTTTGGCGCGAGTGTTTCTCGAACTGTCGATTTCCATCTAAAACATTGTAGATCAAAGAAGATTATTCGAGGGTACTGATGTTAGGGCGAAACGCTCTCCCTATCAGAACGAGATAACCCGTGCGGCATAAAAGTAAAGAATGGAACACGCGCTCCGCTTGGGAGGGACACAGATAACACCGCCAGCCGCGACCGGGCACTAAAAACAAAACATAAACAACCAAACCCAATGCCTAGTTCACGGCGTTACTCCACCTCAAAGAGTGCATTGACCCGATGCTAAAATAAAACGACAGTCCGAACAAACAACAACAAAAAAATAAAAAGGGCCAATCTCCCCGCGAGAGGGACTCGAGTAAATGCGTCGCATAGGGGGTGGGTGTATTGCGTTAACGTTTAGTGTTTGGGGAGTTGGTGGTAGTGAATGCGTTGTATCAGCAGCTTCTTGACGTAGTTTGAATGAGTCAAGGATATAAGGCGCGTTCGTAGCCTTTCATTCTGTGTCGGTTTTGTGGCGCAGTGGGAAGAGCACCATGTACCTCGCGTTCCGCCCACAGGTAGTGAATGCGTTGTATCAGCAGCTTCTTGACGTAGTTTGAATGAGTCAAGGATATAAGGCGCGTTCGTAGCCTTCCATTCTGTGTCGAGTTTGTGGCGCAGTGGGTAGAGCACCATGTACCTTGCGTTCTGCCCGCAGGGTCGTGGATCGAAACCAGGCGCCGGTAAGTATTATTTTTTTATATAGTGTAGGGGGAGGGGTGCGGACCTGTTGTTGAGAGCGAGGAGGGTAGCGTGATGCGGGAGAGGAGGAGTGGGGGAGAGGGCGCACCTGGAACGGCTGTTGCGGACGCCGAGGCACGCCGAGAACGCCGGGTGACATCGTGAGTTAAAGAAATGCTCTGCATTTAAAAAGTCCGTCATCTGGCCCAGTAAGGTTTCAGGCGAACCACGTGGACGACTTCGGGTCGCGTTCGTCTTCGTGATGTGCCGGAATCACAATCGGGGATCACTTCGTAGGTAAGTTGGCCAGCACGTCGTAGAATTCGGTAGGGTCCGAAGTACTGTCACAAAAGCTTCTCCATGAGTCCGCGTCATCAGATGGGAGTCCAAACCCACACTCGATCACCTGGTCGGTACTCGGCGTCTCGGCGTCGGAGGTTGTAGCGGCCGGCATCCAAAAGCTGCTGGTCTGTTGTACGAACTCGAGCTAGCTGGCGGGCCTCCTCCGCACGCTGAAGGTATTCTTGGACGTCAGCGTTGAGGTCGTCGTCTTCTAGGTGCGGAAGCATGGCGTCAAGCATGGTAGTAGGGCGTCTTCCGTAGACAAGCTCGAACGGTGTCATCTGCGTAGTTTCTTGGATCACCATGTTGTACGCAAACGTGACATATGGGAGCCCTTCGTCCCAGGTCTTATGTTCAACGTCGACGTACATGGACAGAATATCCGCAACCGCCTTCTTCGAACGTTCCGTTAGTCCGTTCGTTTGGGGTAGGTACACCGTTGTTCTTTGGTGATCCGTGTTGCTGTAGAATAGGATTTCTTGCATCAGCTCCGCAGTAAAGGCCGTTCCGCGGTCCGTGGTTAGGACTTCAGGGACGCTGTTTCGCAGCACAACTTCGTTTATAAAGAACTTCGCGACTTCTAGTGCAGCTCCCTCGGATGAGCGGCGGTCTCTGCGTAGCGCGTCATGTATTCTGTCGCTACGACAATCCACTCGTTCTTGGATCGTGACGTAGGAAACGGCCCCAGAAGGTCCATTCCAATCTGCTGGAAGGGCCCCGATGGAACAGAGATCGGCTGGAGAAGTCCGCGGCTCTCGTCGGCGGCGTTTTTTGGCGCTGAGAGACAGTCAGGGCAGCTCCGGGCGTAGGGGATGACGTCAGATGTAATGGGGGGCTTCGCCTTGAATAATCCAATTGTGCGAGCTGTGCCGAGATGTCCTGAAGACGGGTCATTGTGGCACGCTTCCAAAATTTTGTCACGATGATCTGTCGGGATGACAGAAGATAATTTGTTCTCGTTCCGGGGCTGAAATTCTTCTTCACGAGGACGGAGTTTTTCAGACTGAATGCAAGTAAGTTGCGTTTGAAGGCCACAGCGACGTTGCGTCCTTCGAGGTACTCGATCATGACGCGTAACTCGGGGTCGGCACGCTGCTGGGCGGCTAGGTCGTTCTACGTCATGACTCGCAAGAACGCGCTGTCTTAATCGGAGTCTTGAGGTGGTGGGTCGACGGGGGCGCAGGACAAAAAATCCACATCGGAGTGTTTCCTGCCTGTTTTAAAGACAATTGTGATGTGAAATTCTTGTAGGCGCAAGCTCCATCGCCCAAGACGCCCAGACGGGTAATTCAAATTTGCGAGAAAACACAGAGCATGGTGGTCTGTCACAGCCTTGAATGGTCTACCATACACGTATGGGCAAAATTTTTAAATCGCCCATATATTAGCAAGGCACTCTTTCTCAGAGGCAGAGTAGTTTTTCTCCTCCTTCGAAACACCACGGCTGGCATAGGTGATTACTTTCTCGCAACCGCTTTGCTTTTGGACGAGGACGGCACCCAAGCATATATCCCTGGCATCCATCTGGATATCCGTTTTGGCGTTTTCGTAGAAATGAGAGAGCACGGGTGGGTTTTCCAGACGTTGTTGCAGGTCGTATACTACTTTTTCCGTGAGTAGCTCTTCAATGCGTGCGAAGTTTGCGACGAAGCGCCGGTAGTATGCGCACAGTCCGAGAAATCTTCCCAGGCCCTTCTTGCCTTTGGGTCTTCGCTATGTTCGCTATGTTCGCTTTGGCTGAAGTTTGCTATGGCTGAAGTTTTTGCCTAATCAGGCAGGACTCCTGCGGCGTTGACGACGTACGCGAAATGGCACTTTTCAGGCTTCAGCGTTTAGCCCGACTCGAGTCTCGAGTAGAGACTCCAACCTTGCGAGGTGCTCGTCGAAAGTCCGAGCGAATACCACAACGTCGTCGAGGTATACGAGGCAGGTGTGCCACTTCAGGCCAGCTAGCACTGTGTACATGACTCTTTGAAACGTTGCTGGAGCCGTGCACAATCCAAACGGCATCACCTTGAACTCGCATAGGCCTTCCGGGGTTATGAATGCAGTCTTCTCTCGATCTCTCTCGCCCACTTCAATTTACCAGTAGCCGGTCTTCAGATCCATCGATGAGAAGTATTTCACGTGGCACAGGTGGTCCAGGGCGTCGTCGATTTGAGGGAGGGGGTACACGTCCTTTTTGGCGATTTTGTTCAGTAGGCGGTAGTCAATGCAGAACCTTTCTCTGCTGTCTTTTAGGGGCGAAGCTCCTTAGGGCGTGGGTCTGTCCATCCTCGACGTATTATGTAGCCACCTCTAGTTTAGTTCTTGGATTGTTTACTAGATGACGTGGCTACCTCTAGTTTAGTTCTTGGATTGTTTACTAGATGGCGGTACTTGTATATGATGAAAAGATGCGCTTGGATTGTTACTAGATGGCGTGGCTACCTCTAGTTTAGTTCTTGGATTGTTTACTAGATGGCGGGGAGCGTTGTAATAAAATCCGTTCGCTGTTGGCGCGCGCTGGGAGTCGCCCGATGGATAAGGCTGCAGATGTGCGAGCCCGCGAGGCAGAAGCGCTCCGTGAAGCTGCGCGACGGCCGCCGCCAAGATCCTGCAGTACGAGAGCGGGAGGCCGAAGCGTGTCGTGTGGCTGCGCGACGTACGCCGCCAAGATCCCAGCGTGTCGAGAACGAGAGGCCCAAGCGTCACGGCAACGGCGCGAGGACCCTGCCGTACGCGAAGCGGCACGGCTGCGGCGCGAAGAGGATCTCCAAAACGTCAGAGGAACGGGAAGCGGCGAGAAAGCGCGCGTATCGGCAGGCAGACCCCGATGCAGTGAGAGCTCGTGAGGCGTCTGCAAAACGCAATCAGGCGAGCTCAGCCCCAAGGTGCCGACGCGCGGTTTAAGCGAGACTTTCTAGACGTTACGTTCGGACACAGATGTAGTGGGCGAACTTTCACGGAAGAGTCCCGGTTTTACCGATATTTCCCCTCAGGAGCTTCGCCACTCATCATCATTCACCCCGTGGATATGCTGTGAATTTTGGGTTTGCTCTTTTGTATTCAAGGAGGTGTGGGTGAGGTCACATCCATGCTCCCTCATCTCCTCTTTCCTACTGTCGCCTGCAGGACGCCCAGGCTTCCCGCGGCCTTCGGTACCCTCCGAGGGTCGGGGGGTTCCCCAGGCCGTTGCCGTGCAGGAGCCGCACCTGCAGAACAGTGCCCTTCCCGGCGGCACCGTCTTCTGGGGCGTGTCGACCGTCCCCCGAGAAGGGGGAGCCGACTGTGCAGCCGGGGCAGAACCCGCTGAGCTACGTGTTAGCCCCGAAGCCTCCTCCACCCCATCGGTAGTCGGTACACCGGCTCTGGCCCGACTTGTGTAGAGGGCTGCGGGACTGAGCAGTCCACTGAGTGGTCACTCGGTCCACCTGCGTGGACCGAGTCAGTGCCGGGCGTTGGGGCAGCCCAGCCTCTGGGACAGGAGGGGGCCGTACCGCTGACACCAGGTCCCTCAGCTCGACCTGCGTGCCTACAGACACCAGAGCTGGCGCCGGCCCCCGCCGCCACCACCTCCGCAAAAGTTCCTTTTTTCTTCACGAGTACGACCGGCGCAGCCCAGGGGCTTTTTGATGGCTGTATAATGTCGTCACTGAGCCCGTCGCCGACTTGAGTCCGGATGGCTTCCCGCTCTTTTGAAGAGACGCAGTACGGTGGCGTTCGGGTGGCTCGGGATCCATCGCAAGGGGTGTCTGAGGTAGCTTTGAGTTCCACGAAAAACACTATGTAGCGGTGCAGCAAATCCAATAATTTCTTCCGTTCTTCTTGCGGTAACGCCAGATTCACGTCGAGAGGATTCGGAACCTCGAACGTATCTTCGGGTGCGCTTTCAAAGTCGGCAACCACGACACTTCACTTCCTTCTTGCGTTTCTTCGAGCAACGCAATTACAGAGCCCCTGTTTAGATGCTGGTATTCCTCGCTGAAATTAGTGATGAAAACTTCGGATTGGCGTTGCCTGAAGCACGCAATGCTTCTTGAGCGGAGCACCGCGGCCAAGAAGCAACCTTTGGTCACTCTCTACGACAGCGTCAATGTCAGGAACAGCATCTTCACAGTAGACGGTGATCATCAATCTTGCGCGTGGTGGCAAGGTGACGTGATCGTCGGCGATCCTTACAGCAGCAACAGGTTCGTGGTTCGGTTCCGGCGTCATGGAGTGATCGGAGGAAAAAGATATGAACTTGGCCTGTGGATCAATTATTGCGCCGTTGTCTGTCAAAAAGTCCATTTCAAGAATTACGCCGCGGGAACCGTTAGGCAAATGACGAACGCCGCAGCGTCCGTTGTGCCGTCTATCGTGACACGCGATGTGCACGTTCCACTTGGCGTCACGAGGTGACCTCCTGCTGTGAGAACGTGCGGACCGTCTCATCTGTTCATAACTTTGTTCAGCTTAGACGCAAATGGTTCACTCATGAATGATTAGTCGGCTCCCGTGTCTATGAGGGCGACTACTTCAAAGCCGTCGATGGACAGCTGAACGTCGTACACTGCCTTCTTCGAGTTCCGTGTTCGTCGTGGTGTCGTATCTCGGCATGTGCGTGTTGACGGTCGGGCACTGTGGGCCGTGGCCTTCGTCTTATTCTCATTCGCAGTTTCGGTCATGTCGAGTGCGCGTCGCGCCCTTTTGCTGTCGTCCTGTTCGGGAGTCACGTCAGGGTTAGATAGGGTCGTCAGTATCCGGGCATGTCGTGAATCATAGTCTTCAGCGAGTCGCTGCGTCGTTGGAGGGTTTTCATTTTTCCACCGTTCTGCAACTTTACCTCCCGAAGTTCCTGCTTTTAGTTTCCCCGGCGTGGGCTGGGGGACCTTCCACGTGAGAAATAAGCATTGCTACGGTGGCTCGGCGATTGGTATGGGTAGGGCGACTGCGAACGGTTGAAACGGGCTGGGACACGGCTGGTATCAGATAGGTAGTCGTCGATCTCACGTGGTCGTTGCCCAGGAAGAGGGCGAGGTGCGTCGAAGAAGAAAGCACGCAGTCCGAGCCTCTTGTATGGGCAGCGACGATATATTGGATCGGCCTCTCCACAGTCGTAGCACAGCGGACGATTCTCGGCGGTTCGCCAAATGTCGGTCTTCCTGGGCGCCTGATTTTGGGCTGCGGACGACGGCATGGTAGAGGGCGGCAACAGTGGGGACGGCGGCGACAGTGGGCGGCGCTACGGCGGAGATTCTTGACGACGGGTTGGAGAGGGCGGGGGCGAGGAACAACCCCAGAGTTGGGCATAGCCTTGTGGTTCGCGGGTTGCTTTGGACGGCATAGAAGTTCCCAAAGCGTATTGGACTTTTTCCCAGGTCACGTCAGTCAGGGAAGTGACTTGAGGTTGTGGCGTCGTCGGGAAAAGTTTCCGCAGCTCCTGCCTCAGCACTGCATGGATGGTGCCACATAATGTGTTGGAGTTAACAGCACCACCACCAATCATCTCCGAAACCAGCGCATTGATTGGGCGGTCGTACCGGCTCATTCGTATTTCAAGCGGCTTCTCCAACGCGGCCGCCTCAGACGCAAATGCGGACACAGTCTTCGAGGGGTTGCGGTAAGGCACGCGAAGAGCTGTTGCTTAAACGCCTCGCATCGGAAACCTTAGTTTCTTTTCTTTGCTCATTTCTGAGTCCGAACAGCGACCAACGTCGCTTCAAAGCTCCTCACGAACACGAGCACGCTTTCATTGGGATGCTGCGTGCGTGTCTGGCAGAAGCTTTCTCGGCCCGTTCCTTGCCTACCAGAGTCGTGAACGTTTTAGAGAACTCGGTCTTGAATATTCAACTCCCAGGTTGTCTCCGTCCGTTCGTGGTTCTGAAATCAAATACGTGCGGAGTCTTCAAGGTAGAAAAACACTTCCCTGAGTGCTTCGTCATCATCACATCGGTTAAACGTTCGGACCCTCTGAAGATGCTCCAGTCATTCATCAGGATCTTCCGTAGGTGATCCATGAAATGATGGTGGTTCCCGGGGTTGCTACAAAACTACATGAGGGCTGGATGCGTCGGTCATCGTGAATGCGCTGTTCATTGCACTGGCTGTGACGTCTTCCGCCTTCAATTTATATGTCAGTAGTCCAAACTCTGGTTTTAGGCCTTGCTTTTGGCGGCTGGCACGAGTTGGGCTTGCTGGACGACTTGAAGAAGGTTGAAGGTGCATGTACCAAGCAACTCACCAGATGTCACGACGCCAAGACGATGCAATTGTCTCAAGGAAACAAGTGGGTTCGGAGCAAACCTGCTGCTCCCGTAACAACTCAAAGAATACCCGCCGTGGTGGCTCAGTGGGCTAAGGCGTTGCGCGGCTGAGCACGAGGTCGCGGGTTCGATTCCCGGCCGCGGCGGCCGCTTTTCTTATGGAGGCTAAAAGCAAGAACGCCCGTGTGTACGAGATTTCGGGGCACGTTAAAGATCCCCATGTGGTCGAAATTAATCCGGAGTCCTCCACTACTACGCGCCTCGTCACCTGCGTTGCGTCGGTGCGTTAAACTCTACAATCAACAACTCAAAGAATACCCTGGCGGCGAAGCAGCAGTCAGCAAAGTGACGTACGCAAGCAGCGTCAGCGATCGGAAATTGCCGCTTCGTCTGCTCTGCAGGCTTTTATCTTTCGGCGCGAGTGTGTTCTCGAACCGTCGATTTGCATCTAGAAACATTGTAGATCTGCGGCTAGTGACGCTAGGGCGAAACGCTCTAACCCGTGCGGCATAAAAATAAGGAATGGAACATGCGCTTGCGTGGGACACAGATACATAGCCTGGGCGCGGCCAGGGCACTAAAAACAAAACATAAACTAGCAAACCCAATTACTAGTTCATGGCAATACAGGTTTGGGGGTTGAAGCCAGGCTTTCCTTTTTCTCATGAATTTAAATGGTCAAAACCAATTAACGTTTGCGTACTGGATTATCGTTAAGTGAAAAAAATTAACAACGGCTTAGAGCTACTTCATGGTCACACCTTATCGGAGCCTAAACAGCTCCCAGGGTGTTATATCCCAGCCGTATCTATGGAACGAAACGGATGCGGATCTCCTTGTGGGCTAGAAGGATGAAGGCATCACTGCAGTGAGACGCTTCACCACCCTCCCGAGACGAAAAGGTGATTCCCACCAAGCACATCACCTTGATTTTTGACCATGCAGTCCTTCCACATCATATAATTGCTGCCTTTATCCGGTGCTCCATCCATCCCTACATCCCGAACCCATGGTGCTGATTGAAGTGCCAACGTTTCGGGCATGGTCAAAACTCTTGCCGTGGCCGAAAAACCTGTGCAAAATGCGCGGCACAAGATCATCCGAGGGACAACTGTCCATCCGACACCCTCACATGTGTTAACTGCTGTGCAACAAGCGGCGTACTCGCGCAAACGTGAAAAATTTCACCTCAAGAAGATGATAAACATCAAAGTAACTCAGAACACCTCTTTCCCAGAGGCGCGAAAGAGGTTCGCGTCTTTACCTCTGGAGAGGTACGCCGACGCAGCTCGCCGAGGGAGAGCGGCGTCTAGTTTCCACAGCGACACAGTTCAGTGCGGATTCCCGCCAGGGGCTCATGGCATGCACACGCACTGCACACCGGCTCCCGGCTCGGAAGCGAAGTTTAGCGGTTATATCCACCCCAGACTGCATTGCACCGGCACCGAACGATCCGCTACGTCAAGCGGATCAACCCGACACCAACATCGAAAGGATTGGTTTACCCAGCGGTCAGTAATAGCCACCCGAAGTTCGTTCCATTTCGCACCCTTCGCTAGGCCTGACCAGGCCTGGCGCCACGGTCCCCGGCTGCGCTGCACTCAGGACTGGGACTGGACTGCGTTGTATGAGGGTGAACTCCCCGACTGAGTTCAAGAATATCCCCAGCTCTTTTCTCTTCCCTTCTTTCTTAATAAATAACCCCCCCAAGCGCACGCGCAAGCTACATGCAAGCTAGGCCACGGCGCCCGGGTTAACGCGGTGTCCACGCACGAGACTCTCGCCCACATGAAGTGTTTCCTCCTCTTCTGCCTGTTCAAACAGTCGCGGGCACGAGCCAGCGGAGCCAGCTCGCGAAGAGCGTGCCTCACCCAGCCAACGCTGCCAGCCGCGGCGTGGCTGCACACTGCATCCACTTTGAGCTGTCCGCTAAGGCGCTACCCCCCGCCCCTTCTTCGTGTGGCGCTGCAGGAGGAAGCGTTGAAGGCTCGTCGTCGGCCCTCCTCACCCCTCCCCCACTGGCCTCCGCACCCTGGCCCATGGGGCCACGAGCCGCCGCGCGCCGTCGGTCGCCACTTGCACCACCGCCGCTGCCTCCACTCCGGTCGCCGCGCAAGATGGCGGCGCTCAGGACAAAAACAAACCGCCTAGCGGGCCGCTCCCCATGGAGATCGCTACCTGTGGCGTCCCTTCTGGTGGCTCCTCGGCCTCGGAACTTGGTCCCGAGCAACGCGAGGGCCCGTGGACCCTCCAACAGTGCAAGGCGAGGCGGCGGAAGGCCAGGAAACTGGCCGCGCGGCTCCCGATCGTGCAGCCGGCCGCAGGCATCCCTGGCCTGTTCCGGTTTTTCCGGGGGGGAACCGAGCTGCCACCTTCCTCACTGCATCGAAGGAGGCCATCGCTCGTGAGCCCGCCGCCACTCCTGGTGTCTCCCAAGTGAGGGTGAATACCCGACTGAATGTGGTTGCGGTCGACGCCGAGACGGACGAGTGCCTGGCTGCCCTCCTGGCCACTCAGACGGTGGCTGGCATTGCTGTTCGCGCCAGACGTCCCGCCAGTCGGGGTACTAGCCGCGGTCTTGTTTTTGGCGTGGACCTTCAACTCACCGTCGAGGAGATACAGGCTTACATTGACTGCGAAGGTAGGCGGTTAGGGGTGTGGCACGAAAGGCCTTAATGGGATCTGTGGTGCTCAACGTTTGCTGCCCCTTGTCTCCTCCCCCGCTTATTGGCTGTGTATCAAGTTGCTGCTGACTGTCCGGGGATGTCGGCCGTGGCCACGCAGTGTGAGCGCTTGTGGTCGCCTAGACCACGGGACTGCCTGCTGCAGGGACAAACAGAGGTGTGCTTGCTGCGGTGGAGGCCACACCGCACAGCAGTGCCCTGCCTCTACCCCCGCTGGCACCAACTGCCGTGGCTCCCACCCAGTCACCGACCCCCGCTGCCCCCGCTGGCAGCCACGAACGCAATATTGTGGCAGCTATGGCACGCGCACCGCAACCAGTGACCCTAGCTAAGGCCGCAGCGTCGTCCGCACTCAGAAGCGACCAAGCTACGCGGAAGGGTGGCGAGGCGACGCTCCAGCCAGCAGCATGGCCAGCCGCCAGCTGCAGCAGCCTCTTCGCCACCCAGGATGTCGCAGCAGCAACCTGCAGCTACCCAGGGGCGCCAACAGCAGCAACGCCAGCCAGCCAGGCGCCCATGTTCCCAGCCGTCCGCACAGACAGTGGTGGAGGAACTGCCCCCGACCTCAGCTGCAACCCGTCAAGACCAGCTGGCGCCCGTCCTGCTGGCCCTGGTGCACAGCCTGGTGGGTCGCCTGCCTGCTGATGACCCCGCACGCCTGGCGGCCACTGCCGCCCTGGCACACCTGAGCCCCCCCCCGCCCCCAAAGCATGGCTAACAGACCATGAAGGACAGGCCAGCCGCCACGCATCCTGCAGTGGAACTGCAATCACCTGGGGCCACGCCATGCCGAGCTGGCAGAGCAGCTGCTTCGGGAGCACTACGATGTGCTGGCGCTACAGGAGACCAACCTCTGTGGCAGCTCCCTGCGCCTGCCGGGGTACGTGTGCCACGCCAGTGCAACCAGCTGCACCCTACGCTCCTGCACCAGCCATCCGTGCCAAGACGCCAGCCACCCACCAGGCAAGTCCCAGGCAGCTGTCTACGTGAGGGCAGTGCTCAACAGTGCTCCAGTGGACCTGACCTCGGTCCTGGATGGCCCCATGGAATGCGCCGCCGTCACGGTGCGCATGGGTTCACAGGACACCACTGCGGCCAGCGTCTACGTTCGTCCAACGCAGGCCCGGGATGCCACAGCAGTGGGGCGGCTGCGGGCCGCCTGGGCCAGGACGTTTGTCGTGTAGCGGAGATTTTAACGCGCACAACCCGGCCTGGGCAGCCCCCGCACCACCCGCAGGGGACGAGAGCTGCTGGATTCTGCCACAGCCCTGCGGCCTGCTCGTGGCAACACAGGCAGCCCCACATTCACCCTGCCCTGGGCCCCGCTGCACGGTTAAACTGTCCCATATTGACGTTACACTGGTGTCCCAGCGGTGTGCCTACACCTTGGAAACCCGCCACGAGCACCTGGGGGTCACGGACCACTACCCCATCCTGGTCACTCCCAGAAGGCGACCGCCAGGTGAGCAGACACCAGGGTTACGCCGTCACCAACTGCGGTCAACTACCGCAAGGAGGTGGAAAGTATCTGGAGGCCCCAGAGGCTGATTTCCTGACAGCTGTCGTGCGGAGCGCCAACAAGGCCATGGTACGGGGAGGCGCTACCCCTCTGCACGGCACTGCCTGACCTGGAGCTTCCTGAGACTCCGGGCCAGGCGCAACCAGCTGCGACGGCGGGCCATCTGGAGCAGGCGTCCGGAAGACTGGACAGCGTACCGGCAGGTGGATACGCAGTGCCAGGAAGAGCCAAGCAGCGGCCGAGAGGCAGAGCTGGGAGTCGCTCTGCTCCTCCATGGACTCGCGTAGGATGCAGCCAAAGCCTGGAGAGTCTTCCGGGCGTTTGCTCCAGCCTGCTGTCACCAACCGGCACCCTCTGCTGGCCTCCGCCATTTCCTTGGGCATCACTGAGAGAGGCCTTGGCAGAGCTGGCTAGCCGACCAGTTCACCCCGGCTTCACCTGCAACTGCAGCCCAGCGACACCTGCCGCCGCAGTCTCCGCCGGACCCGCAAGTGGTGGCCATTTGCGGTGCCGACATTACATTCCGAGAGCTGCGGGCAGCCCTGGATCGATGCCCCAAGCGGCGGAGCGCCCCTGGCATTGACGGGGCGACGTATCAGATGCACCGGAACCTGGACGTCACCCAGCTGGAGCCGCTTCTGCAGCTCATCACCGGGTGTGGAGGGAGGCGAAGCCTTCCACCTTCTTGGCGGGTCGCACTTGTCAGGCCGATGCTGAAGGTCGGTAAGCCGTCCACCGAGCCTGCATCGTACCGGCCGGTTTCCCTGACGTCCGCAGCGGGGAAGCTGATGGAGAGCACTGTCCTGGCCCGCCTCCAGTGGGTTGCTGATCGTCGGGGCGTCTTCCAGGAGCAGCAAAGCGGCTTCAGGCGCCACCGCTGCACGGCGGACTCGCTGGGGATGTGGTGTCTATGCTGGAGCAGGCCCGCCATGACAAGGAGGTGGCCTCTTCTTGCTCCTGCTGGACATGAAGTCGGCCTTCGACTCCGTCCCCCACACGGCCATCCTGGATGCCCTCGACAGCATGGGCGTTGAGGGGCACCTCCGGAGTTACGTGAAGGCGTTCCTGCCCAACCGGACCCTTCGAGTCAAGGTTGGCCGAGCAACCAGCAGCCCACGAGACGTCAGCTCTGGGGTTCCCCAGGGGAGTGTGCTCAGCCCATTCCTCTTCAACCTCGTCCTGGCTCCACTCCCGGACTGCATCCCGGCTGGGCTTGCCTTTCCAGTGGCGATGGCAGTCTATGCCGACGACATCGCCATCTGGGCACACGGACCAACGAGACTACTCTCCAAGGTGAAGGCGTGCCTCCAGGGGGTGCTGTGGGCAGTCGCCGCCTTCCTGAATAGCCGTGGCCTGCAGCTGTCCGAGTCGAAAACGCAGGCCTTGGTCTTCCACCCGAGGGGCAGCAGGGCACGCAAGTCGACACCACCGCTCACCTTGAATGGCCAGTCCCTTCTGTGGTGCACCAGGCCAAGTATCTGGGGCTCCTGGTCGACTGCCAGTTTTCCTGGATACCTGCTGTGAAGGCGCTCCGGCAACGCACAATGAGGGTCCACCAGGGCGTGCGGAGGTTGTTGGCGCGTGGTCAGGGCTGCACACACACCGTGGCCCTGCGGGTGTTCCACGGGATGGCGTCGTCCGCTGTCCTCTATGCTCTGCCTCTGGTGCAACTCAAGCCGCGCCGGTAGGAGGAGCTGCAGGTGGACCAGCGCCGGGCTATCTGCCTTTGCCTGGGCCTTCCGAGCACATCCCCGGTGGCGGCGACGTAAACGGAGGCAGGTTCCTGGCCTATCCAGATGCGGGCCCTGCAAGTGGGGCTCCACCACATCCACCGCCTGCAGGGCACACCGGACGGCGCGGCACTCCTCCAGCGCTACCGCAGCCGGCCCAACTCTCGCATGGGCATGCTGCTTAGTACCTACGAGAGCCATATCGAGCTTCCGCATCGGCCCCGCCTGGAGCCACCACCATCAGGCATGGGGCAGGCTCTACGCAATCGCCACCACATTGCCGGGGGCCCGTGGCAAGAGGTCCACTACACCCCAGGCCACCTACCAAGAGGTGGCCGCCCTGCTACAGGACGACGCTGCCGGACTTCTGCAGGTGTACACGGATGGCTCCATCCAACAGTCGACGGGCAGAGCCGGAGCTGCCTGTACGGCCCTGGAACTTGGCACCAGCCGGGTGTGCATCCTCCCCTTCCCGGCCTCATCCACCTACGCAGAGCTGGCTGGACTCCACTTGGCCGCGGATCTTCTTCTAGAGCAGGGGGCGCATGACCGGGGGGCCATCATCCTGACTGACTCTCGGTCTGCCCTCCTCCGTCTAAGAGCTGCCGACCAGCCAGCCAGCTCCAGCGGCTATGTGGAGCGGTCGCTGGCGGCCAAGCTCCATGCAGTGGAGTCCCAGGGGTGTCCACTGCGACTTCAATGGCTACCATCGCACGTGGGCATCACGGGCAACGAGGTTGCAGACGCCCTGGCCAAGGGCGCCGCTCGCCAAGCAGGGGTACCAGCCTCTCGGGATGTGGTGTCATTCGACGCTGCAAGGACTATCTTGGCCCGAGTGGTGGAGGGTCAACATCCAGATGCTCGAGTGGTCAGTGGTCAGGCCCCACGGCTCCTGCCCGGCCGCATCAGTAGAGACGCCCGGTCGCCCCTGCTTTGCCTGCGGCTTAATTGCTGCAACGTTGCCCGCCTGCACCACCAGGGCCGCCGGGCGTCCCCCACCTGCGCCGACTGTCCAGAGCCCGAGACGCTCGAGCACTTACTGTGCTCTTGCCGCCAGCACGACACCGCGAGAGAGGAACTCCGGACCGCATTCCAGCGACTCGGGGTACCAAGCCACAAGCTGGAAGACTTCCTGTACCCCACGGGATCGGACGCTTTACGATGGGAGGTCTTCCAGCACCTCCTCAACTTTCTAGTTTTGACAGGACTAGTTCAGCGCTTGCAGCCGTCGCGCCTTGGACGAAACGAACGCTACATAGACTGTGCCCCACTCCCTTCCTTCCTCTTTCTCTCTTCCTATCCTTTGAAACCCCACTTCCCTTCCCTGGACTGGGTTGTATGAGTGGGAACTCCCCGACTGAGTTCAACAATATCCCCAGCTCTTTTCTCTTCCCTTCTTTCTTAATAAATCACCACCACCCACCAACACCTAGTTCAGTGCGTCTGACCTGGTCCCGCCCCCGCCCCCATTTGCGTTACCTCAGGCCGCCCAACCCGTCACCACAGCGCCTGCTAAGGCAGCAGCGGATGTGGCGCCACCCGCTTCCGTTGGGGCCGTTACCACTGCCGCTTCTGCCTCGCCATCCGCCAGTGCGTTGGAGGGTGCCGAGGGATGGACAATGGGGGCCCTGCATCGCCTCCCACCGCCACCGCATCGTCAGTGCCACCTCTGGCGCCCCCGACATTCTCGGCAGTGGTGGGTCAAACGAAGGTCCCCCGAAAAGGGACGAAGTCCAGGGGGCCCGGCCCGTCGGGCACCCGTCTGATATCTGACGACGAGATGGATGCCGGGCCGTTCCTGCCTGCAACGCAGCGCAAGGAGCTGCCTCCGACATCCAAGCCAATAAAACGGCCCAAAAAGCCTCTTCCGAGTGTACAAGCCACGAAAGACAACACATGAACACAAACACACACTCCAGTCATTCTTGAATATAAATAATGGCAACAGAAAACCTCATTCAATGGAACTGCAGAGGCCTCCTTAAAACTCTTGACGATGTGTATGGGATGCTGCATCCCAATCAGCCAAGTGTCATGTGTCTCCGGGAAACACACCTCAATTTCAAACACGCTAATTTCTTTAATTTCTTAAAAAGGTACATTGTATTCAGAAAGGACAGGGTTGGCTGCACACACTCTTTTGGCGGTGTGGCCATTGTCGCCCGGAAATCATTAGCATGTCACCCTCTCTCTTTATAACTATCCTTGATGCTGTAGCAATCCGTACGATAATATTTAATAGGTTGATAAATGTGTGCTCCATTTACATTCCTCCTGGTCTTACACTTTCGAGCTCTGACTTCGAGGCGCTGGTTGCCCAGGTGCCCGAACCATACATCCTCACAGCGACGTTAATGCGCACAACTCTCTTTGGGGCTCCTCCAGAACGAATGCCCCAGGTGGCCTGATAGAGAAATTCCTAACATCATCAGGAGCATCCCCTTTCAACAAAAACAGGCTACATACCATAACTTAGGACACAATACATACATCTTGTTCTTGGCTATTGGTTCTGCAATTCCATTTCCATGTCTTGAGTGGCGTGTTGGCCAATCAGGTAGTGACCTTTTCCCCACTTCACTAAGAATCAAAGGAAACTGGAGTACATTTACAGAAACTTCTAAACTACACCATATAAAAACACCTACATGTGGAGGAAGCAGCCCAACTTATAACGGCGAACATCCTCGACGCCGCAGAAAAGTCCATTCCACACGCTGCCGGTGCCCCGCGCCACCAGAGGAGGCCGTGGTGGAATGAGGACTAGGCGGGTGCGAGAGGACCAGAACAAGGCGTGGGGTATTCTCCGTCGGTACCTCACATCGGATGATCTCATTTCTTTTAAACGGGCAAAGGCGTTTGGGAAGCGGGTGCGTCGTGAGAAGAAAAGGGAGAGTTGGCCCCTTCCTCACTTCCAGCAACTCATAGAGAGACACACACAAAGTCTGGACACGAATATGAAAACTCAAAGGACAACAAACACACAGCCTGCCCCTTGCAAGTACTAGGCTAACACACTCGCACAGCACTTCCAACACGTGTCCAGCTCAGGACACTACACTAACACTTTCATGCAACAAAAACATCTGCAGAGGAAAAGTCTTTACATGACAAAGACAAATAAAAAATCCTTATAACTCTGAATTCACACTATGAGTTGAGCGCTGGCCAAAGCACGTACAAACCTTCACATCGAGGGGCAGATAAGATTACATATACCATGATACAACACCTACACCCAGACATTCTTGCGACACTCCTACACCTACACCTATACAGCAAAATATGGCTTTCGGGGCACATTCCAAAGTCTTGGAGGAAGGCCATTGTTGTAGCATTTTTGAAAGAAGAGAAGGACTCTTCCTCTCCCGCTAGCTTCCGACCCATTGCCTGTGCAAGCTCCTGGAGAAGATGATCAATAGGTGACTCAAGTACTTCTTAGAGTACAATGATCTTCTCGAGAGCTGCCAGGCTGGCTTCAGGGCGGGGAGATCCACCAACAATCAACTGGTTGCGTTGGAATCATATGTAACGATGCCTTCATCCACAACCAGTATTGTATAACAGTCTTCTTCAATATGGAAAAGGCCAATGACAAGGCCTGGCGGTACGGCATCTTGACTCAAGTCATTTGGTGTCTCTTGCAACATGCTGAACACCCTCGCCAGCTACATGTCGGAAAGGACCTTCTGAATGAGGGTTGGCAGTGCTCTTTCGAATGTATACGTGCAGGAAAATGGCGTCCCTGAAGGCAGTGTGTTGAGTTGAACACTATTTATTAAGATGAAATCGCTCCGGAAGGCACTGCCACCAGCCATTTCTTGTTCTGTATATGTAGATGACGTCAAATATATTTTAATTTCCGTAATTTCTCAATTTATGAACCCCAATTCCAGCTTGGGGTCAACAAACTTGCTGGCTGGGCGGACACAAACGGTTTTAAACTGAACCCTGTAAAAAGTACTTGTGTTGTGTTCTCCCGGAAGGGCGGCATTCATGCGGACCCTGATATCTCTATTAATGGTTTAGTAATCCCTGATTCCCTGTCAGAGAGGAACAGAAGTTTTTCGGCCTAATATTCGATAGTAAACTCACATTTATTCCTCACTTTAAGCAGTGAAAACAGAAATGCCTAAAAACAATGAACATTCTTAAAGCCCTGTCACACCATCCTGCGGTGCGGACAAGCAACTCTTCCTGCACCTATATACTGAAGAGGTAGGATTTCGCTACGAATATGGCAGTGTCGTGTATGGGATGGCGACGAATTCGGCGCTAAAAAGGCTTGATCCGGTGCTGCATTTGGGGCTTCGTCTTGCCTGTGGCGCCTTTCGCACTAAGCCCATTGAAAACCTCTATGCAGAGCGTCACAAACGGCCCCTGTATTAACAGAACATACACTGACTTGTTGTATACCTCTAAAATCACGTATATGACAAATCATCCTTTTAATTCAACCATTCATGATGCATCCTCAAGACAGCTCTTTTAAAACTGTACACCTATTTTCACGCTGTTCCCTGTCAGAGTTAGAGCAGAAGCTTCAAAGCTATCGGTGTCATTTTCACACGCCCAAAAGACACCCATCTATAATTTGATTGCGCCGTGGAAACTCCGAGCAGTTTGTTGTGACTTGTCCTTTCCTTTCTGCAATTCGAAAAAAATTACACCATCTTCCCGTAGGGAACCCTGATGAGGATGCGAAGCATCGTGGCGGTTCCGTGTGGTTCCATTGTGTTACCGTTATGTTGAGTGAGCTGGTTTTTACTAGCGCCAGAGGGAATTCCGCGTCCGGGTCCACACCGGTGGCAAAGGCACGCAAGTGCTGTTGTGTTACGGTGAGTAGGCGGTGGTTCTCGAGGCGCCGAAACTCGTCCATCATGTTCTTGTCTATGTTGTCTCTGTGGTAGAATCGGTAGTCTCCGTCAGCTTTGGTGAGGTAAAGGTTTTTGACATTGGTGCACCGGCTGAGAGCAATGTACACGCCCTCCTCTTCGCAGCTTTGTCTTCTCGTTCGTCTTCTTCTTCGTCGGTTCCCCTACGGGAAGATGACGACGGTGGTTGAACGCGAACCTATCTCTTGATGGATTCTTTTGTTGGCCAATCCCTAGGGGCATCCTGCCACAATCAGCATCAGAGGCGCTGCGGACGGGGCTGGTTGAAATGCAAGGCGCGTGGCGCTTCCCGCCACAGCTTTCCTACGGGAAATTCAGCATGCCCCTCTAAAGTTTTCAGTTCGTCGTTTCCGTTGACGTTCAGCTTCGCGTGCCTTCGTTGTATCAGTTGCTTCTTGACGTAGTTCTTCTTGACGAAGGACATAAGGCGCGTTCGTAGCACTTGCTCCTGTCCCGGATTTGTAGCGTAGTGTGAAGAGCACCGCGTACCTCCCGTTGCGGCCAGGGAGTCGTGGGATCGAAACCGGGCGCCGCTAACTATTTCTTTTTTTATATAGTGTAGTATCGCGGAGCTGTGGGTGTAAGGAGGAGAGTTGCGCATGCGCAGTGAGCGTGTGGACGGCGCCGCCATCAACGCCGCAGGACCAGGCGAGCCTAAGAAATGCTCCGCGTTTAAAAAATTAGCGCCAATCCACCCTGTAAATGTGGTTGGAAAGCAAAGCTGTAAACGGCACCCACAACGATTACCCATGTGACGTCACTTCAATTCACTCAGAGAAGTGAAATGCTCTTAACCACACCCTCTATTACTTCGAAGAGATATTCTTGGTAAGGTTAAATTAATGCATGATGCATGAACGGTGGTTGTTGAGTTGTACTGGTGTAGCACTTGAGTGCAAACTTTTTTTATAAAATTAAAGCACACACCCGTTGTTAGACGATCTCACTTCTCCGTCTCTGCCGTCACAGACGGAGGCAACGAGATCGGCGGCAGAGACAGAGAAGGAGCAGGAGTAGGAGGAGGAGGCGCAAAAGGAGGAAATACTTCAATTCAGATTTCTGAACGGCCAAGGGTACGGCCCAGGAGAGTGGATCCTTCTTCAGTGTAGCCCATATTTAGTCCACGCCGCCTGTGCTCTGTCCACCTGCTGAAGCTGGGTTGGCCGAGGGGGGCTGGACAGCAGCATCTCTCATTGCTCTTGTTCGGTAGTTGACGCAAAGAGATGAGGGTGCTCAGGGCTAAGGTCACACACCCCGATTATGTGGCAAAGTGTTCATACTTCTGAGCAAAATTTGCACACGGCGTCGTAGCGATTCGGGTGCATTAAGTGAAGACGCGTCGGGTGTAGGAAGGAGCCGGATTGTATAAGCCGTAGGGTAGTTTGTTGTTCTATGGAAAGGTCAGGGTAAGGCGAAGGTAGGGACTGTCCCAGAAGGCGATAATGTTGGGTTATGTGCCTGAACGAGACAAGCGGTTGACTGTCCTCATGCAGCTCCATAGCATAGGGGGTAAAAGTGCAGGCTTGGTGGGCGTATTCGTCGCCCTCTATGGAAGCGTGAGCGGGTGTCCAGATGAGCTGAATGGAACCATTTGTGGAGTGTTTTTTTAGCACACGCAGTGCAGGTCGGGACACCAAACCCGACTGGTAATTCCGGTAGGCTTGTTGGGAATCGGTGCTTACCTTACGAACCCCTGGTTGAGTGAGAGCCAAGGTGATGGCTGCTCTTCTGTTGCCATTATGTCTTCGGTCTTGAGTGATGCACAAGCAAGAACGTTGGTTCTGGGGGTAGCCACGATGATGGCGTACTGCTTCCCTCAATGTTGGGAGGCGTTTGTGTAGATAACTGCACGATCCCCACCGACGGTGATATTGAGCACTTGAGCCCGTGCTTGTCAGCGACCCTCGTCGTCTGAGGGCTTCATATTTCTAAGCAAAGGGAGCATCTTTATTTCTTGTCGCCTAAAGTAGTA
The DNA here is from genome assembly GCA_013339765.2 of Haemaphysalis longicornis. Taxonomy (NCBI): domain Eukaryota; kingdom Metazoa; phylum Arthropoda; class Arachnida; order Ixodida; family Ixodidae; genus Haemaphysalis; species Haemaphysalis longicornis. The sequence continues at coordinate 107,567,525 of CM023452.1, read as the reverse complement.
CATCAAGCGGAGTGACATTCTGTGCTGCGCAGCTAATCTGGTGAAAGATGCGGCGACCCACTGCAGTTCTGCTCATTCGGAGCTTTTGGATAGAAAGATGGTCCTCTATCAGCGCTTCCACCGTGTTGTAGATCCCCGTGCTAAGCAGCGTCTCTGTAGACGCACTCATGGGAAGACCAATAGTTTGCTCAACCGCCTTTATAATAATTATATGAAGCATCTTTATGTTCTCCTTGCCGAGAAGAAGGCAGGGGTTGACGTAAGTGATTCTCGAGAGGACAAAAGCTTGAACTAATAGAAAGGTATTTGGTTCCTTGAGGCCTCGTTTCTTGGTGGCAACTCGCCTGATCATGTGTATGATTTATTGATGCTGTGTTTGAGGCGCTGCAAGGATGCGTCACTGTTGGTGTTGGCCGGAAGATGTAAGCCCATGATCTCGATGCTAGGGCTTGCATTGATGGCCTGGCCATCAAGGAGTATTTCAATGTGTTGCTTAAGGTATCGTCTGGTCTGAGGGCGGACGACAAAGAGCTGAGATTTTTTTACGTGAACTCTGAAAGCCACAGGCCCATTGGTGTAGTAGAAGTGAGATGCCATGGGTTGGTGTGAGCTTCCTTTAATCGCTTTCGCGTGGCATTTAGCGAGAATGCAGGGGTTAAACCCGTAGATGTGCTTGGTCAGTGCACCACTTGTGTTCCCCGTCTGTGCGTGGGCTCGTAGCTAAATCGGTAAGACAAGGGGCTCTAGATTTGTTACTCTATGAGTTCCAGGTTCAATTCCTGGCAGAGTAAATTCTTTTATTTGTTCGCGGGAGTTTTCTGGTGAAACTGCTGAAACTAAAATTTCTGGCTTGGCTTCCTCCCTTACAGGACAACCCCACTGGAAGGAGGAGCGTCACCAGCGGAGAACCTGCACGGAAGTAAGCTACGAACGACTCTACAAGACTTTCAAGGTGGTCCATCAGTAAACATCCCCAAGCATCGGAAGACAGGCGAGAACGGGCAAACACTACGACCGCTAAGCGAAGGGGACGTGGTATGCGTGAAAAAGCATTTTTGGGATACAAAAGCACGACTGGAGCCAAGTTCCTACGACATCATCATGGTAGAAGGAAAGCGTCTGCGTCGAAATCGAAGCCACTTGATGCGGAAGAAAGAAGCATATAGGCGCGAACCAGCACACGACACTGAAGACGACAGCGATGCCCCATCCTAAGAAAGCGTAACGGCGGTGGTCGTGTCAAGTGAAAATAGAATATCCGGTGTACTGGTATTAGGACCACAGAGACAACGGGGTCCCCCTGAACGCTTAGTATACGACCGAAACTTTGAGCAGATTGCTTAAGCTAAGCTGCTGCTGTTTTTGAGCTTACATTCTTTGTTTTGTAAGAAGAAAGATGTATCCTATGCGATGTCCCTTGCATGCGCGGAAAGTGATTGTAGCGGTTATAGATACGCATGTCCATCTCGAAAGCGCTAGACCCCTCTCCCGCTATCTGTATAAATAACCGCCGCGAAATAAACTGTCGTTCTTTTCCCTCCTGCACCCGGCTCGTCGTGAATCTGATACAGTGTGTAAAAGAATGAACTCCCACAACAGCATTTTTACGGCTGAAGCACACGGCATTTTATTTGTTTTGCATCATACAACATAAAATTTCAACGCTTATAGTGTTTACAGATTCTCTTAGCGTTGTACGTGCGGTTTTGTCTAGAAACGTTCAAAAAACTGGAAGTGGCTCAGCTCGGCTATGCCAGGTTACATGAAGCGTGAGCTAGTTAGCTGGGTCAGTTCAGCTCGCTCAACTAGTTTAGCTGGTTATTCTTAGGTTTCCTGGCTGTCTAGGAATAGCTTATTATGCTTACTGCTGCTAAAACGATTTCTAATCCAATCCAATCCACTCCAGTTCAGCCCAGTCCAGTCCAGTACAGTGCAATCCAATCCAATCCAATTCAGTCCGGTCCGGTCCAGTCCAGTCCAGTCCAGTCACTGCTCCTCACGCATGCGCAGCACGGCTCTCCAGGAGCCACGCGAAACGGCTATCAGGCGGCTCCTGTGCCGCGTCAGACTTAGCCAGTGCGCAACGGAGGCGCACAGCTAGGCACGCGCCGGCACCAGTGTGTCTGCCGCGGCTATGACTTCACTCCTCTGGAATGCGCAGACCGGCTAATGTGCAGACCCAATTCTCTACACGCCCGTACTCTAAATGAATTGGATTTCAAGTCCAACGCAATTCAATTTAATACAATCCAATCCAAGCCAATTCAATCCGATGCGATCCGATAGAAAGCCATCCGATGCTCCTCGCGCTTCTGCTCGCGCTTCACGGTCCACGCGAAACTACTCAACATTGGCCAGTGTAGCTTACACTACAAATTATGTAATCAATGTTGTGTTTAAGGCCCTTATGTCGGCATACACTCAGGTCTCCAGATAACAGTACGCTGGGTTCCTGGCCGCTGTGGGGTAGTCGGGAACGTAACCGCAGATAAAATGGCTGCTGCTGCTATACATAACAACATTACCCTACACTGACATGAAGCCACACATCAGACAACAGCTTCGCAAAACATGGCAAACGCACTGCAGTGAAAATACAGGCAAGAGACACGTAATAAAGCCATTCATGGGACCATGCACCATAGACACACGCAGCAGATACACAGAAGTTGCACTTGGTAGGCCACGGATAGGGCACACACGTCACACACTCGTATCTGTTTACAGGGTATTCAAGACCTGCCTGTAGCGGGTGCGGAGAGGCCCTATGCACATTTCGCATACTCATTCAATGCAACGCACTCGACACAACACGACACAAACACTTCAGAGAACTCTAGAGACAACACATTCCGCTACACCCATCGTTGTTTCTGGGTGACGATGCCATGGTTTCTGTAAAACATGTGGTTAAGTATTTGTCAGACGTTACCTGTTTAAACCTCGTTTCCTACCATGCATAATCAAATCTGGCCCTATACACCGGCCGTCACCATTATCCTTAATTGATTTTACTATGTCCGGTTTACACGTTTTTATACTTACCCTTTTTGAGGTATTCACTTCTCTTCAACCATTAAATACTTCTTCTCCGGCGCTCTTTGCCCTCGTTGGCCTTGCGCCGTTAAACACCAACCGTTATCATCATAGTGGAAAGTTCAAAGCAAGGCTCAAAGATTAAGTAGATGTTCAACGCAATTGGTCCGGCAAGTAAAAAATTCCAATCCTACTTCCATCAAGTGCATTTTAGAGGCGTTTTGTTATGCTTCGCTGTAGTGAGATGAAGCGATACATTTTTGGATATATTATTTTCATTAGTTTCATTATATATTTGTGTATCTTGCAGGACATTTTCGTGGCTTTTACCTGTGCATTTTGCTCCCTTCTACTAAAGTAAAACGCTAGATCCCTGATACATTTATTAAAGATTCACCCCAGCTTCTGAATCTATTGCGATATACATTCCGAATATCCTATACTGTGCTTGAAGACACGAAGAAAATCGCAAAAACGAATCAAGCACAAAATAACAATTTACTCGACGGCACTTTTGGTATCTCAAATAGCGTGTCGATAGCGACGGTTTGTCCTTTCCTAGAAAACACAGAATGTACGAGCGTGATCGTGAGGAAAACAGATGATGTCAAAAAAGATAGTTTCATCTACATAACTTAACTGGCGTTAGTATTCCTTTTGTGGTGGCACGGGAAATATAAAAACCACATAGTGCCCAATAACCTTGACGTAAGCTATAGGCTAGCGATAGCTGATAAACACTATCGAATAGCTAAAAATGCCGCTGAATTGGCTGAGGAAACAAGAGAAAAGGGAGTAGCAGTTCTGACTATTCGATCCTATCTACCGGCCCTTACCTATCGTTTACTTCAACCTTATTTGGCGAGTTCAATTTTCGCAATTCTCGTAGGCATACAGCACAGGACGTTATGTGGATAAACACTTTTTCCTCGATCTCTTTTCCCTACGATCGCCTTCGTACATCATGCGCCTTGTAAGAAAGGAGAAACTGGCGCTATCGGACAATTCTTTTTGAGATACTTAAACTGCCGCCGATAGAAATCGACATTTCTTTCTTAGTTAATTCGTAATTGCGATTTTGTCTCGTGCTTCTTTAACACTGTATAAGCTATTCTGAAAATTCTATCGGAATATATTCACAAATTGGGGAGAGTACCCACTAAACACGTACGCCATTTCACACTTCACCTTAGTACAAGGGATCTTAACAAGTGCATACGAGCGGCACAAGTTCCCTGGCAGATATAGAAACATTTTTCTAAATGAGAAAAATATGCCAGAAATGTCCCTCTTCACATAAATACAGCGAAGCAAAAATAATCGTTCTATTGGTCTTCGTGTAAGCAAGGCTAAACAGATGTGAATTTTTCACCAAGCGGAACCATTTCAGAGCATAACTTATAAAGCAAGAAGGACCCCAGGAGATGTAAGGAAAACTAAGACTGTGAGTTTTGTTTTAATTGGGCGATAGTGCACTATGCGTACATTACATCTTTCACAATATAAATGCACAATAAAATGAAAACGGGGTTTGTATCCTACAACTTTTATTATATGCTGTATTGGCGACTCTCCGCGTCTAAGGGTTTTCCTAAAGTTATCTGGTCCATCTCCAATATTTCGTATAGTGTCCCCAACTCGAAGTTAACCGTACTTCAAAAGCAGGTATTGACGGCTTGCAATATTCTTATCAGTGCAAAAACTGTGCGCCAATCCACCCTGTGAATGTGGTTGGAAAGCAAAGCTGTAAACGGCAGCCACAACGATTACCAATGCGACGTCCCTCAAATTCAGTCACGTCACTCTACAAATATTGAGACCTGAGAGAAGTGAAATGCACTTAACAACGCCCTTTATTACTTCAAAGAGATATTTTTGGTAAGGTTAAATCAATGATGACGCATGAACGACGGTGGGTTGAGTTGTATTGGTGTAGCACATGAGTGGAAACTTTTTTTATAAAATTAAAGGAAGCTCAAACACTGTGTTAGTCGATCTCACCTCTCTATCTCTGCCGCCGCGGACGGAGGCGACGAGATTGGCGGACGAGACGGTACAGGAGGACGAGAAGGAAAAGGAGAAGGAGGAGGAAGAAGTACTTTTATTTAGATTTCTAAACGGCCAAGAGTTGCGCCCAGGGCAGTGGTTCTTTCTTCACTGGAGCCGATATGCAGTCCGCGCCGCCTGTGCTCTGTCCACCAACTGAAGCTGGGTAGGCAGACAGGGGCTGGACGGCAGCATCTCCCATTTCTCTTGTTGGATAGTTGAAGGAAAGAGCGGAGGGTTCTGAGGGCTAAGGTCACACACCCCGATTATGTGCTGGAGTGTTCATACTTCTGCAATATTACTTCAAAGCAGTATATGTCTAACCCCCCCAGTTTTCATTCCGGTGTCATCGATTTACTCGGCGCCACTCCGGGGCTCCTCCTCACCACAGCTGACACCTCTTTCGTATTTATTTTCCCCCTCGCCTCCACCGATGCCCCTTTGGCAAGTTGTGCAGTCGGAAGCTAACGGCGGCAGTGCGGTTATCAGATGTTCGCGAAAAACAAACAGAAGCACGGATGGGCGTAAAAAAATGCGCTGACGATTACTACACTCCCTAATGTGAAATTTGTACGCAGTGCGAGCTGCGGTCTTCTCGGTCACGACGCGTTTCTGCTGCGTCTCAGAAAGTGTTGACTTGATCAGCGAACGTACGGCGGCGTGCGCTACTCTGCTGTTACCTCGAAGTAGGCCGACGCCGCCGTCCAGCATGTTGCAAATCGTGTTTGAACCTCCCGCGCAAATGTCACGTGGTTTGGATTAGCGGAGAATGGTAACAGCGTCTGGGGAAAGTGTCAGGGGGAGGGCGCTCCTTGGTGGCGACACATGAAACATGTGTCAGGGAAAGGCAGTGAGAGAGATGACGCCGTAGCCCTACGTGTCGTACTCCAATTCCCCCTTCGCACGTCTCGTACTCTACTTCAAGCCCAGGTAAGGGCTGCTAAATGGCTGCCCCTAAAACGACCGAAACCCGTCGTCATCGTTTCCACTCAAATTCACTTCGCCAAGTTGCTGCGAATCCCTCCCGGTTGAATAGAAGCCCGGAGAAGAGAGAAAGAGAGAGAGAAAATGACGTCATTCTTGATAGTTATTACGACAGTTACGACAGTCTGAGCCCGGCTTTGCACAAACAGTAAGATGCTGACGACGCAGGAGGGACACAGACAGTTCCATGTTTATCTGCAAGAAAAAAGCTTGGATCCGTCAGAGGTTCATTCAGCTAATTGGCTAGGAAATATGCTCCATCGCAATTTACAATAAACGTGTTTTGTTTTGTGCACTCCGTGGACTGCGTCCAGCTTTGCAGATCATGCTTCTTCACAAAGTGGAAAGGCACTAATTTTTTTACATTCAACGTCGTAGCGATTCGGGTGCATTAAGTGAAGACGATACGGGTGTGGGAAGGAGCCGGATTGTAGGTGCCATAGGGTAGTTTGTTTTTTTTTGGAAAGGTCAGGGTAAGACAAAGGTAGGGTCTGTCTCTGAAAGCGATAATGGTGCGTTATGTCCCTGAACAAGACAAGCGGGCAACTGTCCTCGTGCAGCTCCATAGCACAGAGGGTAAAAGCGCAGGGTGGTTGGTGGGCGTATTCGTTGCCCTCCTTTGGAAGCGTGAGCGGATGTCCAGATGAGCTGAATGGAAGCGTTTGAGGAGTGGGGGTTTAGCACACGCAGTGCACGTCGAGACACCCAACCCGATTGGTATTCCAGTAGGATTGTTGGGAATCGGTTATTACCTTCCGAACTCCTGGTCGAGTGAGAGCCAAGGTGACGACTGCCTCTTCTGCTGCCATCATGTCTTGGGCCTTCAGTGAGGCACACGCAAGGAGGTTGGTTCTGGAGCGTGATGGCGTACTACTGCCCTCAATATAGGGAGGCGTCAGAGTAGATAACTGCATGATGCCCACCAAAGGTGGTGTTGAGCGCTTAAGCCAGTATTTGTCGGGAACCCTCGTCGTGTGAGGGGTTCATATTCCTAAGCAAAGGGAGCATCTTTAGTGCTTGTTGCCAAGAGTGCGGGAGTACATAAAGCGGAGTGATATTCGGTGCTGCGCAGCCAATCTGGTGCAGGATGCGGCGACCCACCGCAGTTCTGCTCATTCGGAACTTGTGGTTAGAAAAATGGCCCTCTATCAGCTATTCCACCGTGTTGTGGAGTCCCGTGCTAAGCAGCCTCTTGTGGGCGCAGTCAGGGAAAGACCCATGGCCTGCTCAACGACCTTTCTAAGCATTATATAAAGCATCTTTACGTCCTCCTTGCCGACGAGAAGAAGACAGGAAGTTGATGTAATTTATTCTCGAGAGGACAAAAGCTTGAATGAATCGAAAGGTATCGATTCCTTGAGGTCTCGCTACTTGGTGGCAACTCGCCTGATCATGTGTATGATTTGACTGATGCTGGGTTTGAGGTGCGGCAAGGATGCATCACTCCCGGTGTTGGCCTGGAGATGTAGGCCCAGGATCTTGATGCTGGGGCTTGGAGTGATGACATGGCCATCAAGGAGTATTTGAATGTGTTCCTTGATGTGTCGTTTGGCGGGAGGTCGGATGACAAATAGCTGTGATTGTTGACGTCAACCCTGGAGGCCGCAGGCTTTAGCACATTGGCGCACTATAAGTGAGATTCCATGTGTTGCTATGAGCTTCATTTAAGTTTTGTAACTCCTAGTACACGCGCAAGGGGCGCATAGGGCCGCTAGACGCGCCGTGGATGAAGCGCACAGTGGCCCGTGTGGTCGCGTGGCACTATTGCGTGGTATTCAGCGAAAATGCTGAGGGTAAACCCCTACATGTCCTTGGTGAGTTCACCACCTGTATTCTCCGTCTACGCGTGGGCTTGTAGCTAAATCGGTCAGACAATGGGCTCTTGCTTTGTTACGCTATTAGTTCCAGGCTTGGTTCCTGGTGGTGCCAATAAATTATTTTATTTGTTCGCGGGAGTTTTCTGTTGACACCAACGGTCGCGAAAGAACCCTTGGGGGGTAGAGGTATAAAGCTTTGCTTTAAAAAGACTACGCGGTGTCTCCCTTGCATCTACCCGGGCGGAATGTGAACCAACTTGACACTGTACAACGCGGCACGCAGTTGCCGAGCTGTTTTACATTACGATGTGATGTCCACTGCCGAATGCAAACGTCGACAGTTACAACGCGAGGCGATCCGTTTATGCTTTCTTTTCCTACACTCAAATACTGGTGCGGGGCGTCCCGGTTCGTGGCGACAGAATCCTTTCCTGTGTTCGTTTTTTTCTAACTTGGGGCCAGTATCGGCTTCTGGAGTAGGCGTAAGGACCAGCACCAAACGAGTGGATGTTTTTATCTGTTTCAACCACTCTCTCACTGTTGCATCTTTAATCTCAGAGATTTTGGAAGAGAGGAGCCTAAAGCGAATGCGTATTTCAAAGGTAGCGGCTGCCTTTTGCGACATTACGCCATGTTCTTTGCGCATTACCGATCCAAAGCAGCGTGAAAAAATTCCAGAATGGCCTGTCTTACCAAGAAATAGGAAATTGGTTCCCGTTGCAGTGGAATGCGGAGAGAACAACTTCAGATAGGCGCACAACCCACGAATTTGCTTTAAACTATTGATAAGAAGGCATGATGGCGGAGTTAGAAATGATGGAGCGACAATGTGAGCGGCCGCGGTAGCAACTTGTGCATTCGGCAGGCGCCGGCAATATGCATACGACAATTCATAATAGCAGCCATGCCTTCTAGGTGTGACTAGGATAGTGGAGAGCGGTTGTCATTCAAAGAATTACGCTTCAGGCGTTTACTAAGATGTAGATAATTTTTGCACGCTAAAAACACAATGCGCAATGGCTGACTGTAGTATTTTAAGGTCTGAAGTAAACAAACCAATTTTAAGATTTTTGCGAAAGAAAGTTTGACATCCACCTGAATGCAGCCATGTGGTTACACTGAGCCATCCGGCTACTTCGAGTTGTTGATTAATTCGCTCTTCCGCTACAAGCGACTAGCCGCCTGGTTAGCTCGGTGGCCAGAGCGACGGCTCTGGTTAAGCGGTGGTCCTGGATTCGAATACTGGACAAGGACGAATCTTTCTTCAACTGCGAAGTTTCTGAGAAAGCTGTATAGCGTTCCGTTGTAGCTGGATGGCTGCACTGAGGTGGATGTCAAACTTTCCTTCGCAGAAACTTACTCCACCTTGGAGTTTTCCCCTAAATCTGGTCGAATAAAATTAAAGATTTTTATCACAGTTTTTTTTACACTGCGACAAAATCGGCATCTGCAGTGCCATCAAGCGCTATTCCCTTGTTTTCGTCCAACCCTAAACATAATGGGCTAAGCATATATTGAATAACTTGGTTTCAGACTTTGGTGGGGCACTTCCAAATATTTTTGCCCTGTGTTTACAAAAAGGCACAAGACATAGCCCTTCGCGTCACTTTAAGTTCAGCCTCGATATAAACGGTAAGTTGAACATGCACATTTTGTATAGTTCTTTAAATTTACGATAGAAATACCCCTGCTCTTTTTGTAAAATTAGCGGGGAGGAATGAATTTTGCTTTTGGTGGTTTTTCACGTCTGAAGAGGTTATCGCTGTTCCCACCATCAGAGAATTAATCCAGGAGAAGAAAACATGCACCATACTTTATAAAATGTCTTGCTGAGCGAGTTTAAGATTATAAAAGAAAAAAGACGCCGGAGCTTGCACTAGCGGGACAACGGTGCAGCAACGGCATAGTTGGCGGCCCCTCTATCTTCGACGGAGACCGAGCTTTTGCATCATCATCATCACCAGCATCCAGCTACGTCCACTGCAGCGCTAAAGCCTCTCTCGTTGACCTCCAAACGCGAACGTACACCCCGCTCGTGTCCATTCTCTGCTTCGGAATTTCTTTGTTTCTTCTGCCCATCGAGTAATTTGCCTTCCTATTTTTCTACACCCGTGTCTAGGTGTCCACTGTGTTAGCCTGATAATGCACGAATTGTCATTACTCCTTCATTACTCCGATCACTATTCGATCCATGGCCGGTTGAGCCGATCTACGCTTGCTGTGCAATTGTTTGGCGGGGTGACTGGTTAGCGCTCGATATGACGTGCCCTGAGATTGGTTTCCGAACTTGTCTCTGAATGTTCTTCATGACTGGCAAGGATCGTTTCGTCCCCGGGCTTTCACATTTCTCCCAAAATGGACATGGTTAGCACGCGCTAAAACCTGTGGACTAGTCGAAAGCCCCCACCCGGGGATTAAAAAAATTGTGTGCCTCCAGAATGCCATGAACCCTCAATCAACTCAATGAAACCTCTGTTAGGCACGTGACCCAGGTTCAGTTCTTACCACGGAAAGTTTTTTTTTCCTTTCAAATGGTTGCACAAGCAAAATAAAAAAAATCATGCAGTTCACAGCGCAGGGCACGACTGCCATGCTGACGCACACATCCAGCAGGCCAAACTCTTGAAGAGCCACCGGTATGGTGCCCACTGCCGCGTCCCTGCTCCAGGAGGGAAGAAGAAGAAAACTGGGACGTGAGCTTTTGTTTCAAGGCTTTTCACGTACAAAATAAGCAACGTTTATGTACGGGCTAGTGACTTGAAGCTATTCTGCCATCAACTGCAGCAGGACATTTGGGTGGTTTTCGCCTGCATGGTCGTAGGGGCGCCTGTGGTGAACTGGGCTTAACATTGCAAGGCGTTTTTCGAAAGAAAACCAGTTTAGAGTATCCGCTTCTCCGGTATGCTCTCTTTTGCCCGCCTTTTCTGGGTACAGTTTTGCTTTGGCGTAGTGGAAAGGATTCGGTGATACGTTCTTATTCAACACTAATTCAAGAAATCCGTCTTTCGTTTGCTTTTTGTACTTACCGACACTTTTTGGTCACTCTTTAGACGGACGGCGAAAGTGTAATATTGATTTACAGCCACTCTGTGTGTCGTTAACTCCGACTCATCTCCTAGTCTAGTACAAACGAAGTGAACCCTCCCGTTTCTCAAAGACAACCCACAGAAGTAAAAGCGCCAGGTGTAAAAAGAATAACGAAATGCAGTGCCGTCGTGCCTGAGATGCCTGAAAGAAGAGCAATATTGGTTTCAGAATTGAGAAATGGGTGCTCATTTATAATCATACTTTACAAAATAGAGAAATGCGGCTCTTGGCGCGAATTCAAGTGAGTGATCCAAGTGGGCAAAAATGAAAGCGTCATTAGTAATACAATTCCGCGCGTGGTGGTGATAAGGATTAAACGCTCCCTTACAATATAACATTGCCCCAGGGATTTCCCCTAATATTATAACCACGCATTGACTTCATTGATGGGGAACGACACGGCGTCAAGAATGGTTCGCTTACAGCTGCTGTATTTACAGGCTCTGCTGCTCATGGGCTTCAGCTCTTGGGCTCCCGCTTCTTGGCAGCAGTGGCGATTAGCACCAGCTTCACTTCAGCCGACATCGTTCTGCACACATCCACGTTTAGACGGAATGCGTTCCCCCGTCTGGTTACCGGGATCGTCAACTGATATCGTCGCCACCGCTGGATATAAATTACCGCCTACAGTTTTTTACTGCAACGCAGTATATGTCTAAACCCCCCTCCCAGTTTTCATCCCGGTGTCATCGATTTACTCCGCGCCGCTCCGGGGCTCCTCCTCACCACAGCTGACACCTCATTCGCATTTAATTTCCCACTCGCCTCCACCGATACCCCTTTGGCAAGTTGCGCAGTGGGAAGCTAACGGCGGCAGTGCGGTTATCAGAAGTTCGCGAAAAACAAACAGAAGCATTGATGGGCGTAAAAAAACGCACTGACGATTACTACCCTCCCTAATGTGAAATTTGTGCGCAGTGCCAGGTGGGGTCTTCTCGGTCACGACGCATTTCTGCTGCGTCTCAGAAAGTGTTCACGTGATCAGTGAACGTACGACGGCGTGCGCTACTCTGCTGCTACCTCGCTGTGGGCCGACGCCGCCGGCCAGCACATTGCAAATCGTGTTTGAACCTCCCGCGCAAATGTCACGTGGTTTGGATTAGCGGAGAATGGTACAGCGTCTGGGGAAAGTGTCAGGGGGAGGGCGCTCCTTGGTGGCGACACATGAAACATGTGTCAGGGAAAGGCAGTGAGAGAGATGACGCCGTAGCCCTACGTGTCCTACTCCAATTCACCCTTCGCACGCCTCGTACGCTTCTTCAATTCCAGGTAAGGGCTGCTAAGGGGCTGCCCCCTAAAACGACCGAAACCAGTCGTCGTCGTTTCCACTCAAATTCACTTCGCCAAGTTGCTGCGAATCCCTCCCGGTCGAGGAGAAACCCGGAGAAGAGAGAAAGAGAGAAAGAAAATGGCGTCATTCTTGAAAGTTATTACGACAGTTGCGGCAATAGTCTGAACCCGGCCTTGCACAAACAGTAAGATGCTTACGGCGCGGGAGGGACACAGACAGTTCCATGTTTATCTGCAAGAAAAAAGCTTGGGCCCGTCAGAGGTTCATTGAGCTAATTGGCTAGGAAATATGCTCCATCGCAAATTAAAATAAATGTGTTTTGTTTTGTGCACTCTGTCGACTGCGTCCAGCTTTGCAGGTCATGCTTCTTCACAGAGTGGAAAGGCACTAATTTTTTTCTTTTGGGCTCAGCACCGCATCGAAAATGGGTCTCTTAGCGCTGCTGTATTACAGCTTAGTCACCTTGAGTGCGCTGTTTGTGTGAAGAGAGACAACCGTTTTTTATTGCGGTGTCGTGCCAAGCGATATTGTTAGATTCGGTGAGGCGAGCATGGTACCTTCTGGCACGCCTGTGCCATGCGCTGTTAGAACAATTGCTTATTGTTTATGGCGATATCGAGAGTAGTAGTAGTAGAAAACTTTATTATAAAGTCAGGCTATCTAGCTCTCAGAGGGTGGTGTCCAGGGCCCCATTTTCTGCTGCGATCCGTCTTTCCCGGTCGATCAGCCGGCGCTGGTCGTCCAAGGCTGAGCTGGAAAGAGCGGCTTCCCATCCGGAGGGTGAGGGGCTGGGTATAGGCAATTGGGTAGGGGGTTTGGGGCATTCCCATGTGGAGTGGTACAGGTTCGGGTGTCCTCCGCAGGATGGGCGTCTGTCTGGGTACATGGTAGGGTAGAATTTGTGCCGGAGCGAGAGGCTGGGAAACGTGTTAGTCTGTAGCTGGCGCCATGCAGCGGCTTCCTCACGGGTGAGTTGCGCGTGTGGCGGAGGAAGTGTCCTACGGGAGAGTCTGTAGTGTTGTAGTATATGTGTGTATGAGAGTGCGATACTTTCTGTCTTGTCTGGTTCGGGTTGGTCTTCCGCTGGCGCCCGGAAAGTGAGGCCTCGGGCTACCGCATGAACGCGTTCATTGCCAGGGAAACACGCATGCCCAGGTATCCAGATTAGACGGACTGGTGGAATCTGTCGGTTTCGCTGCAGGATGTGATAGGCGGCCGTGGTGATACGTCCTTGCGCATAATTTCGGCAGGCCTCTTATGAGTCGGATATAATATTTATCGGGTTCCCTGAAAAGCTTGTGCTGATAGCGAGTGCTATTGCACACTCTTCCGCTTCCATGTTATTCCCGGAGCGTATGGTGGCTGACGTTATCGTCTCACCCCTCCAGTCGGCTACCGCTGCCACCTTGGCATTTATGGCTGGATAGTCTGCTGCATCCGTATAGAGGGTGACGGGGTTACTGCCGTATATGCGATGCAATGCCTTAACCCGCGCGGCACGCCTGCCGGCATGATGTTCTGGATACATATTTTTGGGTATGGGGGATACTGTTATTCTCGCGCTAACTTCCGGGGGTATTGGTTTGAGTTCGCGAGGGGCAAGTTCAGACGTCGAGTACCCTGTTGTCGGAGGACGTGTCACCCTGTTGGGGTGCGTTTCAATCTTTCTAATTGACTTATTTTTTGTGCTTCGATTAATTCCATCGTGGTATTATGTAGGCCCGATCGTAATAACACGTTCGTTGAGGCGTAGACAGGGATGCCTGTCACCGCCTTTACGGCGGTTCGGATTAGGGCATTCAGCTGCTTAGTCTCTGCCTGGGTAAGTCGGTGGTAAGGTACATGATAGGTTATGCGGCTTATGATCAGAGCCTGCACGATGCGTAGTACGTCCGCTTCTTTAAGGCCATGGCGGCGGTTGGTTATCCTTCGGATCATGTGGATTATTTGATTAATTTGTTTTTTCAGTAGTCACAAGGTGTACGTGGCTTTCGCGTTCGTTTGCACATGCAGCCCTAGCAACCGTAGCCTGCCTACTCTGTTAACTGGCTCGCCGTCGGCAGTGACCGTAATGTCGGGCGGTGGGTCGGTTTTCCGGCGGACTTTTCTGACTATGAGCAGTTCTGATTATTGTGGGTTTTAGGTTAGTCCCCCTTCCCTTGCATACTGTTGGGTGGCGTTGCTGCTTCCTGTAACGCGTCTTGTATTTCTCTATCAGGGTCGCTGGTGGCCCAGATGGTAATATCACCCGCGTACAGCGCGTGTCTGATTCCTGGAATGGCATCTAGAAGGGAGGAAGTCGGCTCATTGCTAAGTTAAACAGCATTGGAGAAAGAACTGACCCTTGTGGCGTGCCATTTCCTGCTAGAGGGATGTTGTCTGAGCGAATGTTCCCCACCCCTATTGTTGCTGTGCGATCTTTGAGGAATGCTCGTACGTAGTTGTACGTTCTTCGGCCACACTTGGTTCCTGCGAGGTTGTCGAGTATAAGATCGTGGGCCACATTGTCGAAAGCGCCCTTAAGATCTAAAGCTAGTATGGCTTTCGTTTGTGTGCTGGTAATTCGATGAATAACTTCTTATTTAGTTTGTATTAGTACATCCTGTGTGGACAAACCCGGTCGAAACCCAAACATTGTGTGCGGCAGTGGCGCGTGTTCGTCTAGGTGTGGTTGCAGTCTGGCTAAGACGATAGACTCAAGTAACTTTCCCACGCACGACGTGAGGGAGATGGGCCGCAGTTGTTTTAGGGACGGTGGTTTGCCCGGTTTCGGTATCATGGTTATGTCCGCGTGGCGCCACTCTTGTGGTAGCGTTCCCTCCTGCAAGTGGTATTGATAATAGGCGGTTAGTTTCTGTATTGACCTGTCTTCGAGATTTTTCAGAAGAGATATTGTATGCCGTCTGCCCCTGGCGCAATGTTTTCTTGTTATCCTGTGGAGTGCAGCTCTGACTTCTTGCTCTGTTATGTCCCTGTCTAATTCCGTGGTCTCCGCGTGTGGATAGTCTTTGTAGGACGGAGTGGCACCAGCGCCTAAGTAGGTGATCCTTAGCTCCTCGATAATGGCTGCTTCGTCCCCGGGTGTCTGTCTCAGAAACTTTTGAAGAGTTTTGCTGATGGTTGCTTTTGTTTGATTGGGATTAGTAAGGGTTCTAAGCAGCGTCCACGTTTTAGCCGTGCCGAGGGATCCCTGCATGCGATCGCAGAAGTTTTTCCAATTATTTCGGGTCAGTTCCATTGCGTAATTTTCTGCTTGTGCTGTTATTGCGGCTATTCACTGCTTAAGCTTTCTGTTATGTTTTTGCCTTCGCCATCGTTTTTTCAGGCTGTTGCAGGCATCCCAGAGGTGCATCAAGTGCGGGTATACATCCGGGTGCTCCGGGGACGTGTCTATGACTTTGGTTGTTTCGTTTAGGTCTGTTTGGAGCAGACGGACCCATTCCTGCAGAGTTACTCCATTTGTTTCATCCTCGCCTGGCTCGTTATTACGTTGGAGCTCGCGCAGTTCGCGGTATTTGTCCCAGTCGGTTATTTTTACTTTGCGCTCTTTGATTTTCATTCGCGCTGCAATAAGTTCAGTTTCTATAATATTATGGTCACTGCCTAGGGTCTCGCCTAGGTTGAGCCATCCCTGGTACCTTAGATCTTTGACGAGTGTCAGGTCCGGGGGTGGTTTTCATGACCTAACGCCGAATACTCGCGAGTGATCGCCTACCTGACAAGTGTACGACCTTCCTGGGGTGTTTCGGCACCCGGGGAGGTACGCCTAACGCTTCCAGGGTCACCTGCGACCACGCTATCGACGCTTCAAGCCAATCCCGAACCACCGTTTCGCTAAGCCTAAGCGGGGCGGTGGTGGGTTCGCCGTTCCCGTCATGGCGGAGCCACGGGGAGCACCAGGCGCAGCTGCGGCGCAGAGCAACGACGCATCGCCCGAGCGCACAGTCGTCGCTCAAACTCCGAACACGTCGCGGCAAGTCATTGGAACAGCGGTTCGGATGGTAACCATTGTTGAAGGGGAACCGATAACAGCTCAAGAGCACGGTGACACTGTGGGATGGCTGCCATGTCATCGCCGAAAGTTCGGCCAAGCCCAGCAGCAGTTCCAGCGTGACGCAACGAGTCCACACCACCTCTCCACCACCGTCAACGACACAGCGACGTTCAACAAGGGGAAGACCCCCCAAGGACAACGACGTCCAGGCCTCCGTACAAGTAAGCGCCCCCGTCCCAGACTACCCAGAGACGATATCAAGGTCGTCATCCGCCCGCGGGAAGGCATGAATGTAGCTCGTGTAAGTGACGCTACGTTGAGAGACAGCGTACTACAAGCCGCCGGCCTGGAACCGGCCGAAGCAACCGAAGACCTACTCAGAGTTAACCACGAGCAGAACATCCTCGTGGTAAGTACTGCACTCTTAGATCGAGCTGAACGTTATGCGCGCATCGAAGAGCTCAAAGTAGGGGAAACCTCGTTCTCCGCCAAAGCGTATGTCACGACCCCAGAAGACTCCGTAAAAGGCGTGATCCACAATATCCCTGCATACGACTCGGCAGAGGATATAGCTCGAAGCATAGTTTACTCAAGAAACCCCACCGCATTGCATGCGAGACGCATGGGCCGAACAAATTCGGCGATTATCGCCTTTTCCGGCAATAGAGTGCCGTACTTCGTCTACTACAGGGGAGCCGAGTACAGGTGCTACATTCACAAGAAGAAGCATGAGGTTTGCTCAACCTGCGGCAAGCTGGGTCACCGAATGGATGTGTGTCCTTATCCGGACCGTTCCTACTGCAGTGCCTGCGGACTCGTTAACCCTATGGACGAACATGAATGTGTCATCCAGTGCGCCCTTTGTGGCAAAGACCATCCCACGGGCGACAAACAGTGCGCGCAGCGCTACCGCACTCCATTTATTCTCAAACAGCGTCAGTGGCGGAAAGAACAAGCCGCTCGTCAGTCTTCGCAAGGACGCCGACGGGACCGCTCCGCTTCTTTCCCCAGGCTGCCCGACGCCTGGCCTCCTGCAGGCGCAGCATCGGCAAGAGACAACAGTGTACCAGCCCAGCGACGACCTCGCTCTAAATCGAAGAAGCGTGGTCCGAGGCACAGCTCCACTGTACAGCATGATCGACAGAGCATCAGAACACCGGATGGAATGTCACAGGTGAGCTGGGCAGCGACGGCCTCCCTAAAGGGCAGTTCGCAGGGACACACTCACCAAGACCCCCCCCCAAACATCAACCGGTATCGCACACGCCGAATTAGCTAGCATACGCGCCACACTTGATCAAGTCTTGGCTGAAAACAGACAGCTCAAGGCAGAAATAGCACACCTGAAATGTAGCACAACCACTACATCCACTCCGGCCATGACGCCCGCAGTTCAAGTCAAACATTCCTCAGAACTGACCCCTTCCCCACCGAAACGACGAGCCGAGGACAACACGTCCCGTCAACAACCAATAGTACACAACGACCTACAATTACTGGAAAGCAATGTGGAAAAGAAATTCGACGAGCGATTTGACAAGCTGGCCAACATGGTAACCACTCTGGCCGGAGCACTCGCCAAGTTCAAAGAGGCGATTGGCGGGAAGGTGACATCCCTGGAATATAGCCTTACGCGTGTTCCGCATAGCTCCCCAGGTCCCACGCGGCCTCCTCCCTACGGTCGTACGCATGCAGTGAAGGCCGCCACGATTCTGAGCAACGATATTGAACAAAACACAGCTCGCAATGATAACAAGACGTAATAACAGCTACCGCATATGCCAGTGGAACTGTAGGGGGTACAGATCCAAAAGGGGAGTATTGCACCAGTACCTAAATTTCCTATATCATATTTCACAGCCAACGCCCGATGTAATCGCCCTACAAGAAACAGAACTTCCGGCCAAACTCTCAGGGTATAAAGCGTATCACTCTACCGCAGCTGACACAGACGCCCCACAGAAGCAGCGGGTAACAACATTGCTGCACAGAAACATCCCCGCCAAACAACTGTATGTCAACAGCCCTTGCCCTGAATACGTATTTTTAGAAATTCTTCCTACGTCTGCCCGGAACGTCCAGAGATTGTACATTTTAAATGTGTACAGCGCACCCAAACAGTCGCGCAACCTCACGCAGCTACTACACCAAGCCCTCCACACGTCCCGTGGACACCCGTTGGCTATTTTGGGCGACTTCAATGCTCCACACCCCGCATGGGGCTACACAAGGCCAACTAAAAAAGGGCAGAAAGTCTGGGAAGCCATACAACAACTCAATTTGACACTTCTGACGGATCCGGCACACCCAACGAGGCGAGGCAACAGTGTCCAACGAGACACCACCCCTGATCTCACACTCGTATATAATGCTCCAAGCGCTACGTGGACAAACACCTTTAAAGACTTGGGTAGTGACCACTTCATCTTGGAGACTACGCTTACAGCAGGACCGTCTAAACCCACCGGCCGGAAGCACAAGATAGTAAACTGGGACTCGTTCCGTAAACTAAGGCGGGTGCCGGACACAGAAGAGGACCCTACCATCGAGGACTTGGACACATGGGTGCAAAGTTTACAAAATGACGTTGACCTGTCCACACACGTAGTACCGGAAGAGGCTAGTCTTGAAAATATAGACTCACGACTTCTGCACATGTGGGAGGCCAAAGACAGTATACAGAAGAGGCTCCGTACGCAGCGGCATAACCGCTCCTTGCGCAGAAGGCTCGCTAGACTAAACAAGGAAATCGAAAAACACGCCGCGTACCTAAGCAACCAACAATAGAACACTTTGTGTGATCGGATGGAGGTGCAGATGTATACCCCCAAAACATGGCACACCGTCCGCTGCCTATTAAACCCAGAGGGAAGACGCGTTACTCAGCGTAACAACCTACTGAGTATTCTACACGAGCATCAAGGAGATGAAACCGCATTACTGCAAAAGCTGCGGGACCTCTACATTCAGACTGCCCCCTCAGAACCAGCTAGGCCATATGCCGGTAAACCCAACCTCGAGCTGGACAGACCTATCACCAAAGCAGAAGTGTATGAGGCTATCTCTCATCTAAACACGCGATCTGCACCAGGCCCTGATGGTATTACCAATCGTGTAATCACCAACCTTGATGACTCGTCCATACAGGCTCTTACCGCCTACATGAACAAGGTGTGGAACACGGGAAACCTTCCCCCCACGTGGAAAAGCGCCCTGATTAAGCTCATTCCCAAACCTGGAAAGGCTCTAAAGTTAGAGAACTTGAGGCCTATTTCACTGACCTCTTGCCTCGGGAAGCTGATGGAGCACGTGGTTTTGACCCGTCTCAACCACCACATGGACACGCATCACCTTTTCCCGCACACCATGGTGGGTTTCCGGTCTTCCCTATCAACCCAAGACGTGATGTTACAACTTCAACATCAAATAATTGACAACCCGGGTGTGTCCCCACTTGATTCTCGAGTCATAATGGGGCTTGACTTGACTAAAGCCTTTGACTGTGTGGCCCACAGTGCCATCCTTCATAATCTCAGTGACTTAAACGTGGGAAACAAGGCGTACAACTACATAGCCGACTTTCTGACCCAAAGGACCGCCCGAATAACGGTACAGGACCTCAAATCTGACCTTATAAGTCTGGGTAGCCGTGGCACCCCACAGGGGTCGGTCTTATCACCATTTCTATTTAATGTGGCCATGATTAAGTTACCTCCCCTACTACAGCGAATTCCTGACGTGCATCACAGCCTCTACGCTGATGATATAACAATCTGGACCGCAGGAGGCAGGGACGGAGACATTCAAGAAAGACTACAAGAGGCTGCCACGATTGTTGAAAACTACGTCTCCTCACGCGGACTCGCGTGTTCGCCTCAGAAGTCGGAGATCCTCTTCTTCAGACCCGTCGCAGCCGGTCGAAGGCCGAGAAATGATGCAGATATACAGGTTCAGTTACAGGGAAGATGCATTCCTCGAACAGAGTGTATGCGTATTCTCGGTCTCCGCATACAGGAAACGGGAACCAATACGGTCACAATACGGGCCCTGCAAAACACGGCTACTCAAATTAGTAGGCTAATTGCAAGAATAGCCAACAGACACCATGGGCTCAAAGAGGGCAACATCCTACGTCTCGTGCATGCTTTCATTATAAGCAGAATTACCTACGTCACCCCGTACCTCAAGCTCAGTCGAACAGAGAAAGAAAAAGTTGAGCGTATTATACGCAAAGCCATCAAGTTGGCAGTGGGCATCCCATTCTCAGCCTCTAACGAACGACTGATGGAGATGGGCATACACAACACCCTAGACGAACTCGTCGAAGCCCAGCGCACAGCACAGTACAACAGACTAGCCGCAAGCGCCACCGGAAGAGCCATCTTAGATCTTCTCCGCATCTCCTATGCAGACCAACACGGAACAAAAATTTTGCTTGGGGACGAGTTACGCGCGCACCTCAGTGTGGCCCCTTTACCTAAAAATATGCATCCGGAGCATCATCAAGAGAGACGGCTGGCCCGAGCCACGGCACTTCACAAGCAGTACCACTCCAACTCAGAGGTCTGCTACGTTGACGCGGCGGACTACCCCAGACGAAGAGCGGCAGTGGCTGTTGTAGTAAACCAGCAGGGCAATACAGTCGCATCATGCTCCGTCACAGAGGCTAATCCCGAAATTGGGGAAGAAGTAGCCATCGCTGTGGCCGTTGCGGGTACGTCGGCCACGACCATTATCTCCGACTCCAAGACCGCACTGCGAAATTATTTACGAGGGAGAATATCCAAAGCTGCAGCCAAGATAATTCAAAGCAAACCAATCCTGCCCTCACGACATATCCGTTTGATATGGACACCAGCACACTCGTCTCTCCCGGGAAACGAGATGGCACACGAAGCGGCCCGAGGATTCAGCTACCAGGCCGACTTCGAAGATAACGTGCCGTCATCGACGGGGGGGAGGGACAGGCTGGCTACATATCAAGAAATTACCCAGCATTATATATTAGGCCGACGTACACTTCCAGCCGCTCATCGTACACTTAGCAGAAGGCAATCGGTTGCATGGCGCAGGGTACAATCGAACACCTTCCCACACCCCGCCCTGTGCCACTGAAACTTTCCAGAAATATACACAGATAAGTGCAAGTGGTGCGGTGCCGCAGCCGCCACGCTCCAACACATGGTTTGGGCGTGTCCCAGTAAACCGGAGACACCACATGTACGCATTACGAGGCACGAGCAATGGGAGGCCGCGCTGCTTAGCTCCCAACCCGACGTCCAAACAGCAGTCGTACAGCTGGCGGAAGACGCCGCCAGGGCCCATGGGTTCCTGACCGCCGTCTGAAGGGACGAAGACACTGCCACTCCGAAGCAGTGACTCCGTCTTAACAGAGACGACTATAATAAAGTTCTTTCATCATCATCATCATCAAGTCCGGGCGCGTGTCCCGACTGACACTGTTGCCCACCCTTGTCGGCTGTGTGGGGTCAGTTAGGATGGCCAAGCCTTGCCGTGCAATCATTAGAGCTAGCCGCCGGCCCTTTGGATTTTGTGTCTGATAACCCCATGTAGGGTGGGCTGCATTGAAGTCTCCTAAAATAATTAGCCTTTCCTTTGCTTCCTTTAGAGCATATTTGAAAAGTCAGTCAAAAGAGTCTGTCCGTTCTGTGGGCGCACTATAGACGTTGAGTACAAAGAACCTGGACTTATTCCGATCCGCAGGTGAGATTTCAATCAGCACGTGTGGTATACGTTCGGTGCTGAGCGTGTGGTCTATTACCGTTAATTTGTTTGAAACCAATGTCGCCGCTTTAATAGGAGTGTTGTGGGAGCTTGTGTAGACGAAACTGGTGTAACCTGCTAATTTTGGTTCCACGTATGTTTCTTGTAATTCCAATATATCCGATATGTGTACTTGTGCCTGTATGAATTGCGTGAGACTTCCGCGTTTCTGTCTATAGTTCCACTGCCAGAGTCGGAACGGTTCTGTCTGTACTTCCTTTTTATGTGTAGCCCTGGTTTATTTCGTGCTAGTTTGAGGGTGAGGGCGTGTGTATGGGTGTACTCGGGTATCATCACGTGTATCCTGCGTGTTCGTCCGGCTGCGACTGTGGGTGTTGGCGGTAGGGATTGTTTGCTTTTCGTCTCGTATCTGTTGCTTAAGTTCTTTGGCGAGATCCGCGAACATAGATTGTACGGTATTTTTGAGCTCTTCCTGAAACTCCTGCCTGTATTGTTGAAGTTCTTGTTTCAGTTGCTCTCTGTCATGTTGCATATCGTTTTTGAACCGTTGCCTATCTTGTTGCAGCTCGCCCTTGGGTTGATGCAATTTCTCTCTTAGCGAGCGTGCCACTTCGTCGACCAACGTCCTCAGCTCATGTCTAAGTGTTCGGGCTATGTCATCGATCATTTCTCGTACCTGCGCAGTAGTGGCGAAGCTGCTCTTAGCAGGGAGCTGATCTGTGGGTGAGTTGCGCGTCGGTGTTGTAGGGAGTGGGGGAAAGGTGGCGATGTAAGTATGTGAGGGAGGAGGGATGGAAAGCCGCTCAGCCCAGCTTACCTTCGGCGCTTGCGTTTCGGGTCCACCCGTGACAGCAGTCCCTCTGGTCTTCGCTGTTTCCGATGCCTGGGTTGGTGAGCTGAGTTTCAGTTCGTGGCCGCTTGGTGCTGGCTCATTCCCATCATGCCTGGGTGTCTTCGCGCGGGGGCAGCTTTGTGATCTGGACCTGGACTTGTCCCTGGACTTGTTTCTGGAATTGTCCCTGGACTTTTCCCTGTATATGTCTCTGGATTTGTCTCTTCTCCTCAGAGATCGTTGGGGTGATCGTCCTCGTTCTGCGTTAGCCGTCTTAGAAACTTCCGATGACATTGGCTCTTGTGGCCGACGGTAGCCGTTAGTCGTGGCGCCGCTGTCATTACAGTTGCTGACATTTCCGGCGTTTTGGAGCAGGTGTGACTTGTTATACGGCTTGCGCTGTCTGGCTGGCCAGGTGGGGGTCCGTGGCCGGGTGTGCGTCTCCACAGAACACACATTTTGGTTGGCAGTCGTGTGCCTCCTGTGGATTTTCGTGTCCGCACCTTGTGCATCAGGTTTTCTCCAGCATGGGGCAGCCGTCCGCTCTGTGTCCCGTCTTGAGGCAGAGGCTGCATATCTGGCATAGTGGGCGGTAGTGCCTACATCGCAGTTTTCCTCCGTAATAATAAATTGCTCTCGGGACTTCCAGACCGTCGAAGGTGATCAAAGCGGCCTTGGACTTTCCAAGCATGCGTGCGTAATGTATGGGTACTCTCGGGGATCGTAAATTGGCCATCAGTTCGTCGGAATAAGTTCCACTGTCGATGCCGGTGACAGCGCCCTTGCATGACTTGTGGGGGGGCTGCCACATACGCGGTCACTTGATACATCTTATCACCTAGTTGAATGGACTTGATTTGCCGGATGCGGTCCGCCAGCTCTTCATTTGGCGTGCTGGCCACGGCTATATTCTGATATCGAGACACACCCTCGGCCTACTCTGGAAAAAAACGTCGCCACAGTTTTGAGGTTTCTCCGCAGTCTAGAAACTGGTCAGGCAAGAATACTCAGGGAATACCTTGTAATACCACCTCACTAGGGCCTTTAGGGGTATTCTGAACAAATAAATAAACAAATAAATTGAAAAGTGTTCTAGAAAGGCAAGATGCGGCTGGCCAGCCGACGACGAATTGACGGAAAGAGTTACCGCCTTGGAATCAGCAGATAGCAGTTGCTTCCACTGTAGCTTCTGCACTTAATGAGAAGCTGCGTAATATTACTGATAGGCTACAGTCCATAACGATTAGATGTGATGACGTGGAAAACTGGCAACGGCGGGACACTCTGCTGCTTTTTGGTGTACATGACGAAGACAAAGAAGACTGCGCAACTTTCGATCAGAAAATAATAACTTCAGTTCTGTAAAACTTGGCATCTCCCTAAGAAATGAGCACTTTGAACTTGTACATAGACTGTAAAATTTCAATACGAATAAGCAGCGGCCAATCATAGCAAAAATGAATTCTTTTAAAGAAACAAAATTTTACCGAGTGTACCGACTTTTTAATTGGTGAGGGCTTCTATCCATCGACACGATATTCCAGGAAAAAAATAATTGAATTTTACAAACGCCTAATGAAGCCGATAACTTTGTCAGGAGAAAAACTTCGCATCGACAACAAGACTTACGTGTGGGATCACGCAACTGATTCAGGTATACTTCATAAAAATAGCAAAGGAAGTACAAACGCAACGGAGCATTCGCGTTCCTACAACTTGAAGAAGTCGCCATTCATACTAATATACCGACATACCCAGCCTTATAACCAAACGCGATCGGCTTTGCTGGTTCTTTCAAAATAGCAACCCTGATAGTTTATTAATAAGAGATACTTGGCTTCATTCTGATATACCAGATCACGAGCTTCTCCCCGATAACAACACTTACAACATATTTCGGCATGACCGCGATAACAAAAGAGGTGGTGGCGTTCTACTAGCTATAAAAACACCGTCATCGTTTCGTGTCAACACCGACTCCGTTATTGAAATCATATAGGCCACATCAGCAACAAAAAAATTACACCATCTTCCCGTGGGGAACCATGAGGAGGATGCGAATCATCATAGGGGTTCCGTGCAGGTTACATTGTGTTGCCGTTATGTTGTTTCACTTATCGGAGCACGAATGGGGACGTAGTGTGAACCCCCATGTAGAGACAAAGAAATATTTATTATTTATTTATTTACAATACTGCTGACCCCAGTTAAGGGGTCGTAGCAGGGTGGAAAGAAGAGTGTGATACATTTCACAATAAAACAGACAAAAAGAACGCATAACATCAGCAAAAAAACAGGATTGAACTGAATGCCAATTCACAGTGGCGGGTGGATAATATTTGGCGAAGGGCACAAAAAAGGAAAGAAGAAACCGACACACGCATTGAAACGACACACGCTGCAAAAAGAAGAGCACACATCAATGCCCCGCGAACGCAATATACACCGAGAACCAGAGCACGTTATGCACATATCAAGTGAACAACAAGAAAGAAAAGTTTAAAAGTCAATATAGAGGAATGTTATATAGAGTAATGTAGAGACAACGAAGAGACCGACACTGGCGTCACCTGATCGAACAACTCCTCGTTCTCGTCTTTCTTTATTGCGTGTCACGCTCCTACCCCCTGCCCGCCCTCTTCGACCTCTTCTCTGAATGAGCTGCAAGGCGCGTGGCGCTTCCCCGCACAGCATTCCCACGGGAAATTCAACATCCTCCTCCAAAGTTTTCAGTTCGTCGTTTTCGTTGACGTTCAGCTCCGCGTGCCTTCGTTGTATCAGTAGCTTCTTGACGTAGTTTGAATGAGTCAAGGACATAAGGCGCGTTCGCAGCACTTGCTCCTGTCTCGGTTTTGTAGCGCAGTGGGAAGAGCGCCACGTACCTCCCGTTGCGGCCAGAGAGTCGTGGGACCGAAACCGGGCGCCGCTAACTATTTCTTTTTTAGTAGTATAGGGGGAGAGGTGTGGACGGACGACGACAGACGATGGAGCCGAAAGCAAGAGATGCTTCGCATCGAAAATATTGATAAAAGTATGCTATCGCCGTCCCAATTCGGATAACTTGTTAGTAGAAGAGCTGCGTAAAAGCGTTGATTTAGTAATCCAGCAATGCTCTCCTGATAATATATACGTACTCGGCGAATTTTATTTTCCCCAGATTGATTGGTCCGTCTTAACTTCCCCTTGCCATGACGCAATAGAATTTGTAAGTCTAACCCTTGATTATTGCCTGTTTCAAGTTGTCCAGGAACCAACCCAGGTACAAACATTTTATACATATTTTAACTAACGCTCCCGAGACTGTGAGCGCTATACTGCACCTAGGTGGTTTCAACGACCTTCAAATAACACTTAGCGTCCCAACCACTCCGTGGTCCCAACCAACGTATTACACAGCAATGTTAAAAACATTTGGTACTACAACAAAGGCACTTCTTTGCGATCAGGTATTTCTTTCATCTTTCCCGAACCGATCAGTGAACGAAAACAATGACTCTTCAGAAAACAACCATAATTTGGTTGATGACTTTGGATCATTTCCCAGAGCACAGGACTGTTCGGCCTAAAACAGCCGGTGTACTTTGGCCGGTGATTTTCTGTCCGGCCGTTTTCCGGCAGCCATGTTCGGCCCATGTCCAAATGTGGGCCTTTTGGCCGTATACGGCCGTACTCCCATGGCTGTCCAACGGCCAGTGTCCGTCGGCCAGTCGACCGCTTACGGTCATACGGCCAGATTCCAGCTGTAGGGCTCCGGCCATTCCAAAGCCACCCGTGTACGGCCGAAGTACGTCCGCCGGAGGACAGCCGAGATGCGGTCGTCGGACTCCAGCCGGACTACAGCTACCGGAAATACGGCCGTGCACGGGCATTGAGTTCAGCCACAGTACTTTACTGTACTAGGCCGGTCACTGCATGTCGCGCAAGCAGATGACTCATTCGCGCAGTGCAGAAGCAGCACAAAACCCAGCATTTTGGGTCCAATGCAGCCACATCAAAGTGAGCTCGCGCGCACCAGCAGCTGTCAAGCTTTCACTGCAGCCTTGCTTATTACCAGCCTCATTGACAGCAATTCATTTATTAAACAGTGCTCACAAATTGTCGTTCCTTTATTGCTGTGCCTCTTACTGCCGAACACAGAAATATTCAGTATTGTAGAGCTGAGTAATGCCTGATATCCTCTGTGGGGGCTTACCTGTAATAAACGGGGAAAGAGGAGGGGGGGGGCGGCGGAGGGCGCATACTTTAGTGGGTTGAATTTCAGAGAGATAAATTGCGCCGCTTTAGCCAATTTCTTTTAGGGCAATATTCCGGAACACTTTCATGCTATGACTACATAAACTATTTTTATAACAGTTGCTTGACCAATTTTGATGTATATAAAACCGGCGTGAATGCCTTTACGAAGCGTTTTGGTTCTCAACAAAACACTCAGGAGCATTTGATATAACTCCTTCACAAAAAAGTATGTCCAGTTTTTGCCCATTTTTCTTGCAAAGACATTTCTACTCGATCAACGTTTCTGATGATCTTGCGCAGGCTGATTCTAAGAAGAGCGAACAAGTACTTTCATTTTCCATCTATTTTAATGTTGTTTTCATGATATACGTCCACACCACTTAGTCAAAAAGACCTTAATTTTCTTCTAATGTCATACTACGTTCAAAAAATTCTAGACGCGTCGCGAATGACGCCCTGCTTCAGGTGGCTGCAGTTGTATCCCTTTGTGTTCACGCAAGGAAAGGCGTAAAAGTAGTTACATAATTTGTTTCAAACCAATAACATAGCAATGGTAGCATACATACAGGAAACCTTGCATACTGCAACGAATAGGGCAATAAATATTTTATTGGTCAAGGTTCGCTCTGGCTACTGGCCAGAGCGAACATTCGCTCTGGCTACTGGCGTTCATCTGAGAATGTAGTTTTCCCGAACTGACACCACCTCCCCACCCGCCCCCACATAGGCCGAGTGGCCATCTTGTGCCAATAAAGTTTCATTCATTCATTCATTTATTATTTATTATTTATTTATTATTTATTTATTTATTTATTCCATGCCTGCTTGCCTTTGCATGCATTACAGAAGGGGATACATAACAGTAATCATTAAATATGAGACAAAATAATAAAATAATTCTACAAAGCGCGCTGAAAATCGTCAATATAAACAGTTAATGCAATCATACGTCGAAGATAATTACACTGCAGTATTGATGTAAAATGAAATGAATCGCGCAAGGCGTCACCTTTAAAGGAAAGTCAATAATTGGCTTTAACCTAGCGGTCCCACTTTGCGATATGTAGAATGGCGCTTGACATACTTCTCCCCTTCTACAACAGTTTTCGAATGATAGATATTACGAAAAAAGTTCAACCTGTGGTTTCGTCTGTGATCTTTCACGTCCTGCCATTTCAGTTTACTTTTTTACTTTCTCTCATGCTAAGTTGAGCGTGCCAATTACCTATACGAATCGCACTGACATATTCTGTATGTTTTCGAGCGTATCAACCAGCTCTTTGGTGTAGGGATCCACGAAAACACATGCGTACTCCAAGATTGAGCGCACATGAGTGAAATACGGTTGTTCTTTTCAGTTAGATGGAGGTTCACTGAAATTTCGTCTCAGAAAGCCAAAAACATATGCAGCCGTAACTTTTATGGTGTGAACCTGCCTAATTAACCTCTAACCACTCCCTAAATAAACTCTTAGGTATTTATATTCCTCGGCCGTTGTCACAGCAGCATAATTTACGGTATACGTATCCAATTGGAATGAAGGTTTTCTTGTGAAGGTGGCCGTTAACACACTGTTTAACATCCAAAAACTTTTCTGAATCAGCACACCAGGATGTTATTAAATTCGAATAAAGCTGCAGGTATACGGAATCACGTTCATTCGCTATAGTCCGGTTAACTACACAGTACTTTTGAACAAAGCTATAGGGCCAATAGTAATAACAATGCAAAAACCGATTCATTCAGTCCATAGGATGAAATGTACTACGCAGAAGGTGATATGCAACACCATCATTTGCTTTTTTGCAGTCCAAGGATATACAGTCAACACTTTAAGCTTATCTATTGCAAGAGCCAAATAGTGCGTGAACTCAACAATCTGCGTTGAGCAAGAAAATCCTGACAAAAGCCGTGTTTGCTAGGATGCTGGCGATTATGTTTACCCAAATCAGTCATATCCCAAGAGTAGCTAAGCTCACCTTCAAACATCGGAACTAAATTAACAGCTAGGCTTCGTCAGTGACAAGGCTCTGTTGTTATCGCAAATTTAAAATAATTTTTTTCTAAATAGGCAGTCGTAAAATCCCATGAAGTAACATAGTGCAGGGCATGAAGTTGATCCTACCAATGCACGAGCGAGTCTCTTATACGTTTATCACCAACAACATAGTGCAACATTGCTTGTCGCAGTATAATTGTAAGCAAAAAAACTTGCGCTTTTGCTCGCACTTGCCTTTTTTGGTGGGGAGTCCTTGACATGGTGGCGGTTTAGCTCCTGCGTGGTGGCCGCTTGCTCGACGCCCTTGAAGGCCAGTTATTTGGTGAACCATCTCCATCTCAGATCGGACATCTCTGGCGGGTCGATGTCTCCAATGCTCCCCTATTTCTTGAGCGGGCGAATAGCCTCGAGCTGATACGTCGACGAAGCCGGCGGCAGAGGCGTGGTAGCGGCGATGACTGGCGAGGCTTAGCTCACCCGTAAGTGTGGCACAGTCTTCTTGTGGCAATAAATGACATTTCGATGGCCTAAAAGGTTCCCTGCTAATGTCCAGTGAGTCCTTGCACCTTGCCCGTTCACCGAGAACACTCATTATTGTTTGACAAACGATGTTCGTTCATTTAAAACGTAGAAACACGGAGCGGATGAAAAACGCGTCCCCGTCGTTCGGCTCCCTAACGGCTTTTTCTCCCCCCAGAAAAAAACCGGTCGGCCTCCTTCCAAACACGTCTGTGCATGAATTCTCGGCGCCCAGGCGCGAGCCGTTGTTCGGCTGTATGCCGTTTGCCGAAAAAATGACGTATAACCAGATACCTTACATGGGCCGGTCTCCTCTTGAACACCGGTTGCCAAATATTCTGTGGCCATTCGCTTGCCGTAATTCGGCCGAGGACAGCTAACCGAATGAAAAACGTATATTCGGGGGCCGTACGTCCGCCGGATGCGCGGTTCACACGTTGAAACAACGAATGCATGGCAGCCGCGCTCCGGCCGGTCTCCTTTCGAACACCAACTGCCGCAAGAATACGCATATTCTGTGGCCGGTCGCTTGCCGTGCTTCGGCCGATTACCGCTTCCCGAAGAAAAAACGGATGCCCTAAGGCCGTACTTCGGCCGTTCTCTTTTTCAACATCGGAAAGCCGTAAGAGAACTGAATATCTGGCAGCCGGTTAGGTGCCGTTGTGCGTCCGGACACGGGCGGACGGAAAAACGCCGAAGTGCTGGTTGCCGAATGTTGGCCGTTCAATGCATGATCAGTGGCTGCCAGAACCGGGATGCTGGCCGGACATGCCAGAAAGCGGCCATAGACGGGCCGGTCTTGGGGCACACTTTCTGTGCCGCCTGGGTTGGTCATTACTTCGAGCACCATGTAGTTTTACTTTTTTCTTTTTTTTTCTTACCGCTCCGTCTACCACACTTGATATTATTTCTTGTATTTCTTCTCTTGCCACGCCTGTTGTTATGATGTTCTATTTTCTTTTTTCACTGACTTTTTTTGTTGGCGTAATATGTCTACCTATAGTATAACTTTTGTAGTTATTTGTATTTTTTTCTTTTTTTTCTTTTTTTACGGTTACGGCTACCACACCTGATATTATTGCTTGTATTTATTTTCTTAGGAGCACCGACAAGTGGGCAAGTTGGTATGGAGACATGCTAAATAAAAGCGCACAAAAAAGCGGGACAAAGAAGAACTACTACACAGGACGAGCGCTTACTAACAACTGAGTTTATTGAAACCAAAAACGAAAAATCTCCACACTGCGTACCATTGGGGCGCATCATACATACAAAACTGACGTAATTCAAAACTGACGTAATGCCACACTTGCTGTTATGTTCTGTTTTTTTTTTCTACTGACTTGTTGCTGTATTATGTGTCTACTTGTAGTACAACTTTTATTGTTATTTTTTTTTATTATGTGCCATTTTGGACCCCTTACCTAATGCCCTGCTTGGCCTGTAAGCTACTTTAAATAAATAAATAAATAAATATACATATAAATAAATAAATGATTACACTAATTTCTATTTCTAACGATTTTAAACACCCCTGGTTCGCAAAACATTTCAATCCAATAGAACAAAGAAGTGGCTTTAAAAAATTGCAAAGTGCGCTTCGAGTCCTTCAGATTTGTAAAAAATAAAAAGGATTTTTGAAATAATACTTCTCCGAAATAAGCAAAGCGAAAAGTAAATATTTTACGCACGACTTGCCTTCCATGTAAATAGTAATCCGGAAAAATTATGGCAGTTAATTTCTCCTCGAAATGCTACCAATTCTGTCAGTATACAAGATGCAAACCATGTGCCTACTCAGATGTAGATAGCGCTTCAGTTTTAAACTGATTTTTTTAAATGCGGAGCATTTCTTAGGCTCGCGATGTCACTCGTCGATGTTGTCGGCGCCATCCACACGCTCACTGCGCATGCGCGTCGCATCGAGGCGCAGGTGCGCGTCTCTCCCCCGTACCCTTCTCGCCATGGAGGAAAGAATACTCAGGAGAGGCCCCTAGCACCCCAATGCATTGCAAAAAGTTTGGAGGAAGTCACGTGATTTTTCTTGAGCTCATAGACAATGTTGCTTACTTGTTACAACTGCGGCGGCCAAATTTGGGCGAATAGAACGGACAAATTTTTAAGGCGCTTGGTATGTGGCTGCCTCGCTACGCTTGCAAACCAGCGCAGTCGCTACGACAAACGTTTTTAGATTAGGCCAGTTTAAAAACTCTGCCGTCGGAGGCGTCTGCGTTCGCCATCCCGCGAGCCTGTTGCTATGACGAAGACAAACGCTACTTTGCCAGGCTTAAGAGCTGAAAAATCATCCTTCTATCTCAAAAGTCGAGAATAGGGCTGTGCAGTCGAGAATAGGGCCCCTGTGCAGTCGAGAATAGGGCCCCTATTCTCGACTGCACAAATTGCCGGCATTTCGCCCATGTTTTTTTGCGTAAGCACGACGTAAGCAATCAGTGACGTGCTGCACCTATAGCTATGACGACATGCAGTGTAATTTGACGAGTCACTCATAAAGATCGCTACCAAGGTATGAAATATTGTGCAAGAAAGATATAAAAAGATTTGGCATGTACTATAAAAATTAAGACGGTTGCTGAGGCTGACAAGAAAAACACATTTCTGGAGGTCAAATTTGGAGCCAACACCACAAGGCGATCGAGTAACGTTGATCCAAAAGCGAGCGAAAGGCGGATGTCGAGCTAAAGAACATCACACAATTTTTTTTACCGTATCTATTTATTTCTTTCAATCGCTTTTATTAACATAGCTGGGCTCTCTGCTTCAATGCAAGCTTTGTTGCGTTATCACCTTCCCTCCCGCCACCGCCGCCACGCCATCGTCTGCTGCTATGTTACTTGTTTATGGCGTGATCACAGAAAAAGACGGCCGCGACCATCGCTTCTATGACACATAAGAGCAGTGAAGCGCTACGCCTGATAACCGCGGAGCGCACCGATGTCGCCGATTGACTCATTCGTCAAGCTGGACTGCAATCAGCGCTGTAATGAACTAAATAGTCACTTTTCATTGTTATTTTTCTCTTGAGTTCGATCATGTGACCCAACAGCTTACTAGGACAAGTATGGACAAATGCCATGCATTGGGTTCTCTTTGTCATGGAGAGGCTTGTACTGCCCTCTTATGTTGCGGTTACGCCAAACAAATTATTTTTATTTCATTGCCAAACATAAAAGCAAAATACTGCATGTTATTTGTATGTTCCATGATCGCTGACTTGGAAGCAGTTGAAACTATAATTTGTTTCGGTAGGAAACACGCTTTAAACAGCGCGCATGCGAAACTGCGCCTGCTGCAAATTGCCGCACATTTCGCGGCGCCGTAAGCCGGGGCAATATTGTGCCCTATTTTGCTTGTATTTTGCGACAAAAACAGCCGCCATTTTCAAGCTGTTACGTAGCATTACGTCACTTTTACGCAGGCTAAAGTTGCCAATGCATGATGTCATCGTTCCCGCCAACTGTTTAAATTACGTCACGCCTTCTCAGCCAATCACAGAGGGGGTGTGTATTACAAGCAGTATTGTTGTTGAATAGCAAAGACAGGTTTACGTTGTCAAGTCCGCTGCATTTAGTCTGGTTTTTCATTGCCGGCCAAGAGTTATGCGCCTTTAGTAACGAGAAATAAGGCAAACTTTAGAACTGGTGTCCGTAGACGACATGAAACGTCAAAATGACGACAGCACACACAACCGCTTTGTCAACCAGAAGCACGTGACCAAAATTGAAAGCCAATCAGAAAAGACTTCCGGGAAATTGCCTGAATTGCCGGCAATTTGTGCAGTCGAGAATAGGGCCCATGATGTTGCATTCTCCGCTAATCCGAACCACGTGACGTTTGCGCGGGAGGTTCAAACACGATATGCAACAACATGCTCGCTGCTCCCTTGTGCGGGGCTAATCCGAACCACGTGACATTTGAGCGGGAGGATCAAACACGATTTGCAACAGGCTGGCCGGCGGCGGCGGCGCATTGCGAAGGTAGCAGCTGAGTAGCGCACGCCGCCTTACGTTCGCTGATCACGCGAACACTTCCTGAGACGAAGCAGAAATGCACCGTGAAGGAGAAGACTGCAGCTCACGCTGCCCACTAATTTCATGTTAGGGAGTGTAGTAACCGTCAGTGCATTTTTTTACGCCCATTCGTGCTTCAGTTTATTTTTCGCAATCATCTGATAACCGCATACCGCCGTTAGCTGCCGACTGACCAAGCAATAAAGACAGACTTTAACTTTACACTCCTTTGCCTTCGCTTCTCCTTTATTCAATAAATAAGAATAATAAAGACGAAATAACAATTAAGCATTCCCAAACCATACCCAATTACGCAACATTCACGCGATACCCCCACCACTCTGCGACGCATTTACTCGAGTTCCCCCCGTGGGAAGATGCGGGGTGGTTTTTTTCATCTGTGTTCACGTCCAGAGACCATTTCATAGTGCCCGAAGTAGTCGAGTTCTATTATACACTCATGCAACCTTTTGTCGTCAGCGCTTAAATGATTGCGAATATTATAAAAATTTAAAATATCAACTTCTTCAGGCATTGATAGCATAAATTCTAAGCCAAAAACCCCGTCCGCCTGCTCAAGTAAAATAATGGACCATATCTTCAAGCAATCTTTGTCAACAAGGCAACTTCCGGCTGATTGGAAAATAGGTAAAGTAGTTCTCTTATTAAAAAGAGGCAATGCATATTCACCAGAAAATTATCGCCCCATATAATTAACATGAATTTGTTTCATGATGATTGAGCATATTAATTTTTCGTACATTTACTGACATTTAAATACCAATAACTCCTTTTTTGAGAATCGGCATGGAATTAGACGAGGTTTTTCATGCGACATCCAGTTATTCGAAATCACCACTGTTCTTCACTTCAATATGGATAATAATTTACAAACTGACTGCATTTTTCTCAACTTTTTAAAGCATTTGACCACGTACCTCATTCCCGTCTGATTTCAGAATTACCAGAACTTCGTTTAGATTCGCTAACGTTATCGTGTATTCGTAACTTTTTGTCTTTTCGACACCAGTTCAATGTGGTTATTAACTCTGCAATTTCCGACGTCACCTCCCGAGTGCCTCACGCCTAGTGCTTTTTCTTGAGGCTAGTGCTTTTTCTAATCTACATTAATGATCTTCCAACTAATATTTCACCTTCAATTCGGATTTTTGCTGGTGATTACATTCTATACCATTCTATAACAAGTACCAATGACCACCTTGCTTTTCAGAAATACCTTAATCCCATTAAAAATTGGTGTGGTGCATTGCAAACGACGATGAATTTACCAATGTTAAGTAATATCCTTCAGTCGAAAAACATCAACTGTTGAATTTCATTACTACATAAATATTTTCAAAATGTCAGGGTCATCGTCGTGTAAATACCTCGGCGTCCATCTAACCTATAATCTTGATCGGGCGGCACATGTTACATACATGTCTGCAAACACATCGTAAATGCATTCACGCATCTAGGCCACCACCCTTCCCACTAAGAGCACCATTTCGCATGTCCAAACGACTGCATGATCAATGAAGCATCACACACATTTTTGAAAAACCATTTCATTTATTTCATCGACTGGAATGACCTTCCCGGTGTCATTGTCAATTTAACTAATCATGCAATTTTTCGCAAACAATTAATCATACATCTATCTCGATAGCAATGTATACACTCCTTCAATTCTGTTTTTGTTCATGGTGTTTTTTTGTGGCTGTTAAATTCTTGTTGTTGCCTGTAACCCCTCCTTGTCATTTGCACAATCATTGTTATTGGTCCCAGTGTATAGCTTGTAATGTGGCACAAGATTCACCCACTAGCAGTTTTTCCTATGTACCCCCCTTCCCCCAAGCTCCGTAATAGAGCCTGTAAGGTATTTTTAGAAAAGTAAATAAAAAAAATATTGCCCTTCCACTTCCACTCTGTGAAGAAGGATGACCTGCAAAGCTGGCCGCAGTCCATGGAGTGCACGAAACAAAACACGTTTATCGTAATTTGCGAGAAGCATACTCACTAGCCAATTAGCTGAATAAACCTCTGAAGGATCCAAGCTTTGTTCTTGCAGATAAACATGAACTGCCTGTGTCGCTCCCGCGTCGTAAGCATCTTACTGTTTTTGTAAGGCTTGGTTCAGACTTTGCCGCAACTGTCGTGATGACTTTAAAGAATGTTGTTATTTCACGTCTCAGCCAACCGAACTGCGTGACATGGCATTTTTTTACGTCCATAGATCACGATACGGGTTTTGCGTCGGTAATCTGAACATGGCCTAACACACAAACTCAATCCGCTGCACCACTAAGGACTCCGGAAAGGTCCCACTGGGCCGTTTAACGTCCGCGTTTATATCTCGTACCAGCACAGCAGACATGTCATGCACGCCTCCCCTCCTCCCTCCCACTATTCTTCACTACAAACCTGTGCACGCGTAACCCGGCATCCGGTCATGTGCGCGTGCTTAGAAGTGACGGACGCCGCGACGGCGGGTTTCGGTCGTTTTAGGGGGCGGCCCTTTGGCAGCCGTTACTTGGGCTTCGCAGGAGCGGCGTGTAGTTATGTCCGCGTAACCGAGTGAGCGATCGTAGCAGCGACGAAGAAAGAAAACGGAGAGGAGCGTCTAGCGAAGGGTGAAGTGGAGTACGACACGTGCGGCTACGGTGTCATCTCTGTCACTGCCTTTCCCTCCCACATGTTTCATGTGTCGCCACCAAGGAGCGCCCTCCTCCTGGCACTTTCCCCAGATGATGTTGCATTCTCCGCTAATCCGAACCACGTGACGTTTGCGCGGGAGGTTCAAACACGATATGCAACAACATGCTCGCTGCTCCCTTGTGCGGGGCTAATCCGAACCACGTGACATTTGAGCGGGAGGATCAAACACGATTTGCAACAGGCTGGCCGGCGGCGGCGGCGCATTGCGAAGGTAGCAGCTCAGTAGCGCACGCCGCCTTACGTTCGCTGATCACGCGAACACTTCCTGAGACGAAGCAGAAATGCACCGTGAAGGAGAAGACTGCAGCTCGCGCTGCCCACTAATTTCAT
The DNA here is from genome assembly GCA_013339765.2 of Haemaphysalis longicornis. NCBI lineage: Eukaryota > Metazoa > Arthropoda > Arachnida > Ixodida > Ixodidae > Haemaphysalis > Haemaphysalis longicornis. Next base: position 107,530,863 of record CM023452.1, on the reverse strand, counting down.
GTTAGGGAGTGCAGTAACCGTCAGTGCATTTTTTTACGCCCATTCGTGCTTCAGTTTATTTTTCGCAATCATCTGATAACCGCATACCGCCGTTAGCTGCCGACTGCGCAACTTGCCAAAGGGGCATCGGTGGAGCGAGGGGGGAAATCGTTGTGAAAGAGGTGTCAGCGGTGGTGAGCAGGAGCCCCGGAGCGGTGCCGAGTAAATCGATGACACCGGAATGAAAACTGGGCGGTTAGACATACACTGCTTTGCCGTAATAAATATTCCGCTGACATAATCGCTGCCCTAGATCACCTGACTGTATTTAGGAGATGGCTGATGATCTAACACGCTCGTTTGCACGATGCGGCGCAGGAACAAGTGGTTGTGGAAAATTGGCGAGTATACAACCCTGTGCCGGAGGAATTCCGCGCCACTGTGGTGACCGAAACCTCTGGGTAATCTTTTTCCACATGTTGATGTTATTGCACAGGTGATGTTATTCCACATGAGATAATTGTTATTCAATATTATCTAGTTTGCGCAGTGGTGTTTCCACCTCTATGTGTTTTAATGAACCTATCTGTTTTAGTGAATACTTACAGTGTCGGAAACACAAGTGACACGCCGACGAAAGTGACGGAAGGTTCATCCTCATTCACTGACGTCTTCCTTACCGATATTGATGCATGCAGAAATAAATAAGGTGCACTGATCTCAGTTCTGACTGACCATGTTCCCCCCTTTCTATGTGCCAAAGGTCAGTTAGGCAAACGGAATTCACGCCGTATATATTTCGCTCAACACGTGACACAAAGCAGCCTTTTCGAGTTTTATGATAAAATTCCCAAATCATCGTGGAATCAAGTATTTTTAAAAGTAGATGCAAAAACCTTGCTGACGGCACGTTCAAGAAAATATTAAAACCAGTTTTAAGGAGAGTTTTCCGTTCGTAAAAGTGAAGCAAAGTAAAAAAATTCGAAAACCGTGGGTAAGTACCAAGCTTGCCGTGAGAATTCGAAAAAAAAAAACTTGTACGGGACGTTCACTGAAACAAAAGATAGCGAAACACTACTACAATATAAAACCTATCGGAATCGCCTAGATAAACATGTTAAGAAGGCGAGACGCGAATTTGTTTTCAGTGCTACAGCAGGACGGATGGGTGCAGTTACCGCAAGCTATACATGATGTTGAGCGACAAAATAGCGCCTCAAAAGGTCGCTAAAATAAAGATAAATAATATAGAGCTAACGCGAAAACCTTTTGAGGATGCTGTAACAGACCGGATTATCTGTTATCGCATTCGCACTGGGCGATATCACCTCGTTCTCTCTCCCCCCTCCCGTCCGCTTTAATTTCCTTCCTTGCATTCTTTCCCCTACATCGCGGCCAATTGTTGATCGTCGCCTTGTCTGTCAACTAAACGTTACATGGTGTCAAACATGGTCCTGACGTTCGAAATGGACGTCGTCAAGCCCCTGGAACTCCTGCACCTGTCCTGGAAGATCAGGAAAAACTGGCTGGTAATAAAGCAGGTGAGAAAGCATCAGAAATTATGTAAGGATACTAGAGGATATTTACAGTGGGCCCACAGATACCATCATCCTTTATAAGGAGAGCAGTAAAATACCTACAAGGTCGTCAGAGAAGGGAGCACAATCTCTCCAATGTTATTCACAGCATGTTTACGAGAAGTATTCATAACATTGAATTGGGAACAGGTGTGAGTAAGGGTAATGAGGAATACCTCAGTAACCTCAGATTTGCCGATAACGTTCCCTTGCTAAGTACCTCGGAGGACGAATTGCAAACCATGCTTACCGCACTGGACAGAGTAAAACCGTGGGCTTGAACATAGTACGCATAGAAGTAAAGTAATCATCGAAAACTTGCAGAGACATCCTTTGCATCCTAAGGTGTAAGGCCCTATAGCGATACTTCAACTCCAACGGAGGGTTCTCGTACGCAGTTGCTGCATTTCCTATGTATGCTTCACGAGCACTAAAGGTAATTGAAGATACAAAGATTACCAACGAAGGTTTTTAATCGCAGTGCGCCAGGAAAGACAAAGGCTCTCTTCACTTCTGTGTATTAAAATGTGAGCAGGAAAGGTTGCCGATGCGAGGTGTTTGTGAGTTTGAGCGAGGAGGCGACAGTGTCAGTGTTTCAAAATATTTATTCTGTGATTTTAAGTCCCGGCTGTACAATTTTGGCTTTTTCGAATAGGAAGAGAGAAAGAGAGAAGACCTTTGCTCACGAAGAAACAGTTGTGGTTTGGGAATACGGGGTAAAGAGATGACAGGGAGATCAGGGGTGGAACCTAAATACTATAGGGCACCAAATGCAGCAGCTCCTTCCCTTGCCCGCTCAGAACGATTGACTGAAGCTGGTCAAAGCTGCCTCCCATGTCTCGTGTTGTTCTCCCCTGACCTTTGATAGGGCGTAGATGCGTGCAAGAGAGTGAACGTTTCACCAATTTTTGCAGAGTACGATGTTTCTACTTGACACATTAACGCACATACGTTTGCAGACGCTTGAGCTAGTTTTTCGTCCACAAAGTTTGTGATTCTTTGGCATTGCCACCTCGTTGCAGCAAGGGGGAAAGAATATGTTCCTAGGCATACGATGGGGATTCGTTCTTAACATTTTTCGAGAAGGGCAGTGTGGTAGTCGTGGTCACAAGCAGCACGGTATGCAAGTTCGTCGGCATCTTGGTCAGTGCGTGGTTCTCTTCCAGACCATGTGGCACGGGTGCCCAGGTGAGGCTGTCAACTTCAATATCTTACCGAAGTGCTTACGTATTCTGCCTGCCGAAAACTTCAACGTCCTTCGAGAGTCTGTAACAAGTGTACGCTTCCATTTGATACTTCTGCTAGTAGGATTGCGCGAGGATGGCTCAAACTTCCGCTTCTTTCTTCCTGTATGTTGGAGGGTCATTCAGTCTCAAAGATTTCCAGAATAGTCAACAACTACAATTACAACCTGCGTACGCTAATTGCAGCCTTGTGCTTTCGTCATCCCGGAGTGGGCGTCTACTGCGGCCTCATGATTTTGAAACCTTACCCGAATGAACTTGGTCCGGCCATATCGCCTCTTTCCTGTACGATGGGGTTTATAGTTCTGGTGCAGGAGAGTTTTGACGCAAAGTCGCTGGATTGGTAACACGTCTATCATGACTATCTTTTCAAACGCGGGAGTGCCTGTCTTCTATACGATGCCCCCGTCCATGATTTTGTTTTTCCATATGCTCTCTTGGTGTTCGAAGAGTCGTTTCTCCGATTTCTCGAAACCCATTCAGAAGAGACAAGTTGAGGACATATTCATCGTGATCATCGCTAACACCTTATATAGGGCGACTGCAGGGTGACGGCCTCTCCCATTGAACTTCACCCGCTCTTGTCCTGCGCTTCCTTGGTCCATTCTTTTCCCCGATATTGTTATTTTATCCCTAAGGCATTCCCCGTCTTCGAGACCCGTCTATGTATGTCTATTCTGCTTCCGTGGTGATTAGGTCGTTGTTAGTTTGTCTTTCGCTCAAAATTGCGAGGTTGTAGGCTGCCTCATATGCTGTTCTGATGACAGTGTTTCTATCACTTTCTTTGGTGCGGCTAAATTTGTGGTACCATAGGGTCTGCAATGTTCACTTTAATACCAGTGGCTGCATAAGTCTTATCGCTTCTCCTTCTCTTTTTCTTGTTTTACTCATGGTTGGGTGGTTTGTTTTGGGCTAAAGATTGGTTAAAGATTGGTGAATTGGTTAAACATTTTTTGGTGGTTGTGAGTTTGACGCCACCGCTTGTCTCCAGAGTCACGGTAAGCAATTTTACGCGACTGTTCCCATGCAGGAGAACTGTACTGATTTGCCGGGTGATTTTTTTACTTGGCCATGTGGCGCCATTTGTCATCTGCCAAACCCAGCTTGCAGCGGAGACAGAACCATGGGAGTATTTCAAAGTATTTGAAAACCTAATTGATAAGAATCTATACAGTGAGCTTTATTTTGGTTCCTTTCTGGTTATAATATATGCCTTCCTTGATTTCTGAGAGACTGCCGTTAATCCTTTTCCCCCTTTTTAGCTGGGTCACCCAATGTTGGCGCCGGCATAGGTTCCGGTGGAAAACGGCTTGGTGGCTTAGTGAGTACGGGGGTGCGCTTTTGAGCCCAAGGACGCGGGTTCGATTCCCGACCGTGGCACCCATTTTCACAAAAACACCATTATACCGAGATTGCAGCGCACGGTAACGTTCGTAAGGTGGTCTAAGTTATTCCGGAGACGTTAACCACGATGCGCCTCGTATCCTGCGTGTATCTTTGTCGGATGAATTACCAGAAATTTATAATTTTTGATCTTGTGGTAGGAACACGCTTTAGTGTGACGACGTAAGTGTCAGACTCGGCTGGCGATCGTGTCTGCGGAGCATGCTACCACCTAATGAGCGTAAAACTACATTCACCCCGCAGGTGCGGCACCTGCTGAAGTCGTCTTTTCTTTCGTATTCGCCGTTGTATCATTCCCCGCCTTTGCAAACTTGATTTGCCGTTGTGCCACAGTACAATTCGGCGGAGCCCAAAAATCTGGTGGCGTAGTCGTAGCTTCCGGGTGGCAGCAGTGACGTATTTCTGTGGACGCCTGATGAGCACGGCTGACAGCGGACGGCCAGCAGGCACGCCGAGCTCGAAAAATGAGCCTAATAACGGTTTCGCGTTAATAACATCAGGAGAGCACAGCGGTTTGCGATAAGTAGTGAGACAGTGACGGTGGAAAGCCAATATATCTACTTAGGCCAAGATGTGTCCCCGGACCCCAACCATGATGCAGAGATAAATAGAACGATAAGAATTGGGTGGAGTGCATTCGGCAGGTACTCTCAGATCATGAATGGCAGCCTACTATTGTCCGTAGAGAAGAAAGTGTATGGCAGCTGCATCTTACCGGTACTCACCTACGGGGCAGAAGCCTGGAGGCTCACTAAGAGGGTTCAACATTGAGGATGACTTAGCAAGGAATAGAACGGAAGATGATAGGTGTAACATTAAGGGACAAGAAGAGAGAAGAATGGGTCAGAGAATAAACGCGAGTTAAGGACACGGTAGAAATTCAGAATAAATGGACGTGGGCATGGCATGTCATGTGAAGGCAAGGCAAGGCTGGTCATTAGGGATAACAGACTGGACCGACTGAGTAGGCAAGCGTGGCAGGGGGCGGCAGAAAGAAAAAGTACGCCCATCTTCCCGCGAGGGAACCCTGATGTGATGCGACGCATCGGGGGGTTCAGTTGGTCGTAACGTTGCCTTGAGCGTTTGCGCTGACGCTGGTATTGGATTGTGTCAGCCCACTCGCTGAAGGGACCGTCGCTTCCATCACATCTTCATCGGGAGAATCAAGTCAAGCACGGAGTCGTCAAGCAAAGTCACGCGGAGTCGAACGAGAGCGAGCGCTGACTGAACCGCCGTAGGGCGCTACCCGCTTTATATTCACAGCGCCTGAAGGAGAGGAGACAGCGGAGGAGAGTCGCGCATGCGCGCACTTGCGCACACCACGCGCGCCGGAGCAGTTGTTAACGCAGCGAAGCGCACGCAAAAACAAGCGCAGCAGCTGTTGTTATGATAATGAGCCGGAGTGAGAGTGTTGCACACAGCTGTCGGAGCGGTCGGAGAGAAGAACGGAGGAGGGATGCGGACGGACGGCGCGAGGACGACGACGCAGGAGGGACATGCCTCAGAGCAAGAGATGCGTCGCATCTAATAAGATCAAGAAGTTTGCAGGGATTACTTGGTCGCAGTTAGCACAGGTCCGGGATAATTGCAGAATAATGGGAGAGGCCTTTCCACTGCAGTGGGCGTAGATATGCTGGTGATTATGATGATGATGATGATGATGATTCAAACAGAAGCTGCAGCTGTTCATCACCACTACAAAACCATCGGCCCTAAATGCAATGATTCTTCTAAGCACTGCGGGGGGCGAGGCACTGGATGTCTACAACACCTTCTCGCTTGCCGTAGGTTAGAGCAGAGATTATGACACGTTAGTGCGGAAGTTTTAAGAATACTCTGGCAACAGCGGTGGCAGGTCAACACGTCGTCTAAGCCGTTCCCGTGATTTTTGCAGTTGCTGCATCAATGCATGCGCAGCTCGCCTGAATTCAAGGCAGCCAGCTACGGCAGGCTGCTACACTTGACAAACAACCGGGCCTCTTCTACGACTGTGGCTGACATCACACATGCAAGATTCCGCCCCCGGCACATTTAAAAGCCAGGACGACACGACTGACCGGCCATTTCTAAAAGCAGCGGTGGCATTCCAACACGTTGTGCATGCCCTTCCCGTGATTGTTGCAGGTTGGTTTAAGTTTGCAAAGGCTATTTTATGATTGTGTGGAATTGCCCCGGTTGCTGCCACATTCTGTTCCCGTGCAGTGACATGGATGACGAAAGGTTGTGTTGCTTGTGCTGTAGCGCATTGATAGAAACTCGAGAACTGCACATGACGTAGGGAACGCAAATTGGTCTATCACGTTGGCATATTTTCGGGTACGTATGAGTCGCAGCTCTCTTCAATGAGAAAAACTAAAAAAAGTCGTGAAGACGCCACACGTGCTGCATTGGGAGGTCTTGCAACGGTTCAAAGGAGAAAACAAAATCAGAAGTCTCTGAAAGTTCAAAAGAAGTGACAAAGATTGCAGCTACGGAGGACACTCGCGAGAGGACACCCGGGACCGTCCCGTCTAACATCGTCACTATCCTTCCTGACATTCAAATGAAGCTCAACTCCATGCTCGACCTAAAGACTACTGTTGAAACGATTGAATGATCAGTACAGGTGATGTCAGACAAATATGACGCTCTTCTAGCTGATACTGCACGTCACGAAGCCGACATAGAGAGCAACAGAAAGAAAGTTCAGGATTTTTGAAACCAAAGTCTACCCCCAGCTGGATCCTTTCAAGTAACAGCTGAACGACTTGGAATGGTGAACCCGCAAATTGAACGTAGCATTTCATTAAATCAAACCAAAGGAAAACGAAAACCTGATCGAGAAGGTAAACGAGGTGGCACAATATTGAACGTAACTCCCGTGTCCCGCAATGACATCGCCGCCATCCATCGCCTAGCAGACAAACCTGGAAAGACACCTGGGGCGGTATTCTTGAGTTTTGTCCCTTTTGCATCCCTTTCAAAGGTGTTCCTTTTGGTGAGCCGTGATTGGCTAAAAGCAAACAACCGAAAATGACGTACCGCAAGCGCCACAAACCTACTGTCAACGCCCACTGCTCAACCGGAAGTACGTCACGATGAAAGGGACTCAAAAGGGACGTTTCCAAACGTGACAGTTACGAGAATACCGCCCCTGGAACCATTGTTCGATTTTCCCATTACGACACGAGGAAGGAATGGTTCCGGAACAGAGTGAAACTGAGAGGCGCAGAATCGCCGGTTTTCATACAAGAGAATTTGATTAAGCACTGTGCGCAACTCTTTCTCGAAAATAAGTAATGGACTAAGGAAAAGGCTTTCAATTCGCTTGGCACCAAAACGGCCAAATTTTTTCGCTGCGCCAGAATGGTGACCGAAAGCACCTTATCAGAAAGAACAGTGGAGGAACTTTCACACACTGACGCAGAAACCGATAAATTAAGTATGATGCCGGCCCGCTAACGTTTCTTGTTCTTTTTCTCATGAATTTAAGTCAGTATATAAACCTACATCAGATTGATAGCTTTGCAGGCCTAGATAGCTTTGCAGGCCTCGTAGCTGAAGTCGTTTCACGTAAAGTGGTGATCGATTAGAATCAAATTGCACTTTAAACGTTTTTGCATAGTGAATTACAAATGATATTCCGTACAGTTACGCTAGCAGAAACATGGTATGAAAATAATGATGTACCATTTATTGCCTGAACTAACAAACCTGAACTTGAACCTGAAGCGACGAACCGGTAGGTGTGGTGGGGTTGCTATCTAAATCAGAGATGATATGAAATGCGAGTAAATGCCATCTTTTACGTGCTCGACACGGGATATTGACATTATCACTCTACAGTGCAACCAAATAGTCTTTAGAACAGTATACCGGCCTCGGGACGGCACCTTAGCATCTTTTTAAGTTACTTAGAACCTTTTTTTCTCCTATATATGAATGATAATAAGCTGAACATTATTTGTGGTGGTGATTTTATTCTAAACGTCTTGTGTGAATCTGGGACTCTTAAAGGAATTAATCTCTTGCTTGAAACACATTGTATCATAAATTCTATCTCTTTACCAACAAGTGTAATACCTAGCTCGTCTACCCTGATAGATTTATTCTTAACAAGTTATAATTGCTGTCAAACTAGCGCAGGAGTCTTGGAGTACGACATTAGCGATTCCCTTCCAATTTTTGTGCGTAAATACTACAGTTCAAAACAAACGGTTCAAGGGAGAAATATATAATTAGGAAATTCTACCATCTCAACTGCATCAGTTCTTTCACCAGATAATAAACACAAATTGGTCGGAAGTGTTTGATTCTCAAGATGTTATTGCGGCTTATGAAATGTTTTAAAATAAATCCACTGAGGTGTACAGTAGTCACTTTCCTCTTAAAACAATTCGCATATCAACGAGACCCCGCATGAGGCACCTTGAGTAATATTGGTGCAGTATTGGCGACACCGCATAGCCCGAGCTTCCAAACATAAGCTGCATTCTACCGTGGCGATGTGTTTATAGGTGGAGGGTGAGAAACCAAAAACGATTGCCGTCTGAGAGCAGGCCAAGCTCCGACGGATGGGTTCCTGTCGATTTACCAGGGAGGGAGCTCCGGGAATTCTTCAGCTATCAGGGTAAGGCATACGAAGAAATTACCACCTTCCCCGCGCTTCTTTTACATGCCATATGGAATCCAAATTTTCTAAATCAAAAGATCGGCCCCCTAAAAGGGGCCGCACCGAAGTATCCTTTCCTCCATTGCGAACGACATGTTTCCCAAAGCCTGAAAACTATGCTAGGTTTTGGTAACCCAATCTGTTGACACGTCGTACCCCGTTGCCACAAAGTCTATCTTTCTAATCTCCAAATTTCTTGAGGGCATTGTTGGTCAATCTTACAAAGCCAAAAAACATAAAGCCGGAGCAGTTCTTATAGAAGTCAACGACAAGCAACAAGCTACAAATCTCTTGTCTCAAACTCGCATCGCAGATCTGGACATCAGGGTCACACCCCACAGCAGCCATAATAGCTCCCAGGGTGTGACCTCTGAGAGAGATCTTATTACTGAAACTGAAACCGATCTCTTGGACGGCCTTAAAGTCCAAGGTGTGAGAGCAGTAAGGCGAATCATGATTCGTCGAGATAACAACAATATCCCAACAAAACATGTAATATTGACTTTCGACCATTCCAGAATTCCTGTATCAGTAATGCAGGTTTCATTCATTGCCCCGTCAGGCCTTACATCGTCAACTCGCGTCGGTGTTTTAAATACCAGCGGTTTGGGCATGTCACTAACCCTTTCCGTGGTTGACTAACAGTCGCGAAATGTGCACATGATCATCCCTCAGAGAACTGTCCCTCACAAAATCTGATGTGTACAAACTGCCAGGGACCACACGCTGCGTACTCCCGACAGTGCGGAAGATTTCAGCTTGAAAAAAAAGATAATTAACATCAAGGTCACGGAGAACATCACCTTCCCAGAGGAGTGAAAGAGGTTTGCCTCTTTCCCTTTGGGGAGGTACGCCGACGCAGCTCGCCGGAAGGCGGAGTGGCGTCTAGCGTCCACAGGGACGGATGGTTACAGCCTCAAGGACAGTATTGCCTCACGCAGCCCAACCCGTTACCACACCGCTTGCTGAAGCAGCAGCGGTTGTGGTGCAAACCGCTTCTTTCAAGAGCGGTGCCGCTCCCACCTCTGCCTCCCCGTCCTCCGGTGCGTTGGAGGGTGCCGAGGGGATGGACACCGGGGGCACGGCATCGGCTTCTATCGCCACAGCACCGCCCTTACCACATCTGGCGCCCCGGACGCCCTCGGCGGTGGCGCCTCAAATGAAAGGCCCCTGAAGGTGGGCCAAGTCCAGGGGGCCCGGTCAGTCGGGCGTCCCTCTTACATCCAACTACGAGCTGAATGTCGCGAGGTTTCCTTCTGCAACGCAGCGCAAGGAACGGCCTACAGCGCAAAGAACGACGCTGGGCGAAATCTTTATTAACAAGGCATGCGCGGACGCCGCCTACACTCCGGACATTGTCGCAAATGGTACCACGGCAGCACATCCCTTTCATACGCACCTACGTGCATTTTCTGCGGTGCCGCTAATACCCTCCCGAACTTGTTTCACCTAATATGGTCTTGTCCGACATTCGAAAGCGGCCGAGAACAGCTGGTAGCCAATTGTCCACCACCACGTACGAATGCGCAGCACCTGGAGCGCCTGCGTTCCGATGATAGTCTTCTCGAACGCGTAGGAATTTATTCACTTGCCAGTGGTCTTTACAAAGCAGTGTAGAGCTGTCTGACAGCCCTAGTAGGGCCTGCAAACGGACAATTTGTGTTTAATAGCGTACATGAGATTTTCATTTAGGCTTTCGACTCCCCTTCCCTCATCTTCCAATACCCCCCAGGGCCTCAGGCCTATTTCTGAATAAAGTCGTTCATTCATTCATTTCATCAAACCACAAAAGCAATCGAGGGTCATTACGCGGGGTGGGGCATGTAATACATATGAAAATTACCTAGAAAGTAAAAGCAATCGCTCGGCGCACACACAGATACGACATTGCAAGAAGGACTACGTGTTACATCGCCTTGTATATAAGCCGAAGACGTGTTAAATTATAAAAATAACATAATCAAGAGCACCGCAATTCAATGCAAAACACAAAAATCTTGTACTACGACACAGAGCATTGTAATAGCATCCAAGTATATATGAAAGAAGGATAATAGGAACGAGCACAGACGATGCGCAGTGCATGACATATTCGAGCGAGCAAGTTTATGAACTTCATCAATCATGTTCTTTTGCTATTTTAAACGAGCAGTGTCAAACGTAGGAGCGATAGCTTCGCTCGATGCACATTAATGGGAAATAAATATCTGCGCTTCATCCAGAAACTGAAATGCATAGGTACATAAAAATTAATAAATGTTAAACTTCACCATTACACGACTGAAGGCATAAGTCCATGTGGACGCAAAAATTTCCCTAGATTTCGACAAATTTCTCTTTTTCTCTAGAGACAACCCAAATCTCCTAGGTCTAGGGAAATTTCCCTAGAGTTGGCCGCCCTGGTTGTTGTTGTCCGCACCGCTGCGCCTCTCCTCCTCTCGCCGTGATAGCGCGCCCTCTCCCCGAACATCTGTGGAGCGCGCAGTGCGGCACGCTCTCTCACTCCGCCGGTGGGCGGCGCAAGCGCGGCGCAAGCGCGCTGTACTAAGGTCCCTGTATTTTTCAAAGGTAGCGCAAACTCTCCTTCCCCGCGCCGTTTCCTCCTCGCCCCCCTCTCTCGGCCGCCATTAGTGAGCGACTCCCGGCGGAGCGCGCCGCCGGACCGTTTCGTTTCGTATGCGCGGCGCGTTGAAGTGCTTGCTTAAAACACCACAGTTCTAGGCGTAAATTCAGAACGGTGTTCGCAGATAATGTGTAGGAGGAACTGTGTGTGATTGGCCAGTGCCTTAGCTATCATCTCGCGTTTTGAGGGAGCCAACTGCACTTTCGTTCCGGCCTATCGAAATCTGCGTTTGTAGTACTCGCGGTCGATTTAATCTGGGGCCTGCTTCACAAGATAGAAAAATCTGGTCTATGTGGAATTTTTCTGGAGTTTTTAAGTGTGGAAGAGCACCTCAAAGTTGATATGAGGGCTATTAGAGCTCGAGTTGGTACGGGAACAACAGATCCCCACTAAAATTTGGAACATGCACGCCCACTTCCAGAATGGGACGGGTGTATATTGCGCTGCTGAGCACGAGGTCGCGGGTTCGATTCCAGGCCGCTTTTCTGATGGAGGCGAAAAGCAAAAACGGCCGTGTGTACGAGATTTCGGCGCATGTTAAAGATCCCCTGATGGTCCAAATTAATCCGGAGCCCTCCACTACGGCGTGCCTTATCGCCTGCGTTGCGTCAGCATGTTAAACCCTACAATCAATCAATCGGGGATGCGTGTATACGATTCATTCATAAAATACACAAACGTTCAGTGGATCGAAGGTAGATTTTATTCAGTGCGCAAACAAAATGCGGGAAGCGTCGAATGACTGCGGGAGACGTCGATTTAGATCACGAACGCTCCCGGAGAACATTCCAGTGGAGTGACGACAGGGCGAAGCACTCTCACTATCAAATCAGATAGCCCCTGCGGCATACGAAGGAAAAAGTAGGGACCGATGCGCAAATATGGAAGGAACCGCATTTGGCTTGAGTTTCTCGAGGCCAGTTTGTGACAGAATTACTGGTTCAAATTGATCCCTCGTGAAGTGTTTCTGAAAGATACAGACATCCTCTATCACATTCTTTGCAGTTTGGCTGAATAAATATTGCTGAAGTAAAACATTTTGCTTCTTATGTTAGAAAGTGCAAACAGCCGCGAAAACAGGATGGTGTTCTTGCATTCACTAGGTTCCTCAGTATTTGTTAATCGAAAGTGTTCTCAAGTATGTTCGAAACTTGAACAAAAGCATCCATGCATTTCACAAATAAACAACTATACAACATTATATTAACTATGCACTCTCTTATATTAGCTGTACAAGCATGCACAAAATTCCCATGCAAGTGCACAGAAATAGGGATTAATATGAAAGAATACAAACTGAGAACACAATAAACCACAATAAAACAATAAACGGCGAAATTTTGCCTACAGGTAATCAAAGTTCAAGCGAAAAAAAATTAAAGGAAAAAAGATCAAACACGTGGTTTCTCTCCGGTGAAATGTTATTTATGCCAACGGGCATACTATCGCAATTAAAAAAAATTGCTTCCGCTGCACATGGTCGCAAATAGAAAGAAAATCGCGAACGCCAAACATTTGGCAGTAATTATATTTTGGCCGTTTTCGAATACCCGATCCAATACGAGCGAACTAAACACGATCGGGCTGTCATCGTTGTTGAAATCGTGGGAGAAAGCGTCAACGGAAACATCAAGCTACTTTTTTTTTGTTTAACCTGAACGTCAGTACTTCTAAAAGCCTTCCAGAGTCATGTCTACGCGAAAACGTTTTGTAGTGACTGCTTACCTCGCAAAGCCTCCCTCGATGACAATCGAAGTTTTTTCTGCCGATGCGATGCAGCCATACCGCTCGCCGCTCGGTATCATTTTTCCCTCGTGGAACCACAAAAAAGCTTGTCGCCTTTTGCAATGCTGCTGGAGCAGCCAACGGCACAGCAGGTTGCATTACGCTGCAGCCGAGGCCGCCTTGCGAAAGGCAGCGCACATGGGAGCAAGGACCAGTACGCTCCCTAATGGCGTCGTTACCCGACGAAACCGAAACTGACGAGGGGTCAACAGAGTTCATTGGTCACGTGTCGCGCCTGGTCCAATAGGGGAGCAGAAAAGGGCGCAGTGGGAAGGAGAGAAGTAGAGGGCGGGGAGAAAATTCTCCTCTCTACTTTGTACAATGGTTTGCGTTACCTTTGAAAAATACAGGGACCTTACGCTGTACGCATGTGCAGCGCCCTCTCTCTCCGCGGTCTCCTCTCCTTCGGGCGCGCTGCGCATTAAGCGGAATGCCGCGCTCCGGCCGGTCTCTCAGTCGACGGTCGTCCGCGCTACGCTTGCTCTCTCTCTCTCTCTCTCTCTCTCTCTCTCTCTCTCTCTCTCTCTCTCTCTCTCTCTCTCTCTCTCTCTCTCTCGCACTACCCGACGATTGCTCACGCAATTCGAGTAATCGACCCAACGGAAACGCACAATGGAACCCCCTTCAGCGTCGCATCACACCAGGGTTCCCGCGAGGGGAGGTGGGCGTAATTTTTTTGATGTGATTAAAATACGCGCAAAACAGAATTGCTGGTGTTGCCTTGCTCTTCGACTTAAATTCGCGACACTTTTCATATTCAGTTCTGCTACTGTCATAGTGCCAACCAAATTTTCAGTAACATTCCTGTCTGTTTTTTCATGAACAAAGCGAGTACTGGTGTCGCAAAGCAAGATATTGAAAAAAATTGCAGTATGTGCACCACGTTTCATTTGAGAGCGAGTGCTAGGTTAGTACTTTAGTTTCAATGCTTTCACGTGTGCATATTAAGGATGATTCTATGAATGGTATTTAGGGCATTCAACACTGAAGTGGAGGCTTTTTTACGTAATACAATGTAAGGGTGTTTGAAGTCGCGAAGTGGCGCTGCTAAGAATCTCTACAATGCTGCTGTTTTTCACCAAGGAACATCGGTGAATTACTGAGGAAATGCCTGTTGTATGCTTTTTATTTGAACGTTGCCGTCTTGGAAGCGCAATATAAGAATTGATTGGTGCTTTATGGACCTTTTTTAATTTTTTGTGTACTACTTTGCTCGTGCTTTGCCTTCATCAAAGTTGTTATTTTTAACTCTCTCTCTCCCTCATGTTGAAGTTTTATTGTTCAAAATTATTTTCTGTTCTTACTGTCTTCATGTTTCTACGGTAAAAATGGGTTATATGTGCACAAAAAAATACAGGCAACCAGAGCTTGTGTGTTGTGGTGCTCCTTCCCCTTGAACACCTTCACCTCAAATCACTTCAAATTTGGTTCGGAACTTGTTTAGTGCATACAATATCATTGTGCTCAGCGCCTATTCAAGGAATTGGTTGCGGCCGGAATGATGTTCTGTACATGTCATTGTCAAAAAAAACATTTAAGAGAGAGAGAAACAAATTTCGCTGAGCCCATTTCAGGTGACGCTCGCAGGCGCCAGACGGGGTGGAACCCTATTCACGAGTCCCATATGAGTCCAATAGCTCCTGGCCCCTGGACGCGAGCTCTTGCTGCGTCGACAGGTCGGGGCTGGACATCAAGATCTCCCATCGCTCGGGTAGGAAGGGAAGGGAAAGGGGGATGGAAGGTAGGGGATTCTTGAGCTCAGTACACTCCGCCAGTATGTGCGGCAGGGCGCCTTCCGTCTGTTTTCAGAACGGGCAGATGGGGTCGTGTTCTGCCGGGAACATCTTGTTCAATAAAGCTGGAAAGCATACGCATTAAACATTTTCGGAAAAAAAGCATGTAGAAAGCAGAAATCGGACTGCGAGGCAATTCTTAGGATAAGCATTGGCCATAAGGACTGGCCAGAGGTCCGAAAATTAGCGTGAAAATAGCTTGGCGTCCACGCATAGGCATGATCGTGGCAAAATTGTCTACCAAGCATATTATTGGCCTCCCAGAGCTTGGCCTAGAGCTTTCTAGAACTGGCTTCTCACATTTCCAAACACCAGCCGAGATATCGCCAAGCTCGGGCAGGTTGACCACTGATGCTTTGGCATACTTGGACTTCGAAACTAATGCTGCTTGGGGATGTCGGGGGGGGGGGGGGGGTGCTGCTAAGAGGATTTGCCCGTCTTTTAGGGGCGGAGCTCCTCTTGCTAGGGCTCTGTCCCGTCCCTCGTTGCTGCCGTGTACACACCGCTGATGATGATTGTGGCAGGATGCCCCTAGGGATTGGCCAACCGAAGATTGGACGAAGAGGTCAAAACGTTCAACGCGTTCGTTGCTGCCCACCAAGGAGGAAAGAAAGAAGAAGAGGTTGTCGTTCGTCGTCTGCGAGCTCAAGACACGTACCGGGGGTACGCGACACAAGACGCTCTGCAGAAGGCGACAGCCAAGGTGGTTAAAATGTCACAGACCGAATTTGCCAACTTACCCATGGAGATTGTCATCGTCCCAACAAGCCCTACATGATCACCACAAACATCGACGTCGTCGACGGGCTTGTCAACGGAGCGGTGGAAAGTCTCAAGCTTTGCGAGCGAGGAGTGGTGGTCTTGACGAGGTGGCGCACGGTTTCGATCCCACGACTCTGGCCGCGACGGGAGGTACGTAGCGCTCTTCCCACTGCGCTACAAACCGAGACGCGAGCATGGCTACGAACGCGCCTTATGTCCTTCACTCATTAAGATGGTGCGCGCCGTCAAGAAGACCTATAACAATGTGTCGAGTGCCATTGACGCGTAGGAGCCCGATTTCGATCCCACGACTCTCTTGCCGCGACGGGAGGTACGTGGCGCTCTTCCCACTGCGCTACAAACCGAGACGCGAGCATGGCTACGAACGCGCCTTATGTCTTTCACTCGTTCAGATGGTGCGCGCCGTAAAGAAGACCTATAACAACGTGTCGGGTCTTTATATGATGTGTGAGCGAATGTTTCACGGTTTTAGATGCAGAGCATCTGATTCACTCGCCTTGTCCCTCCGGCGTCGTCGTCGTCGTCGTCGTCGGCGTTGTCCACCCCTCCCCCATCCTCCTCGCCGCGCCAGCTGCGCCCTCCGCCGCTCACCCCCTCTCCTCTCCGATAGCGAACACTCTCTCGCGAGGGGAATTGGATTGGATTCGATTGGATTGGCTTGGATTGGATTGCATTGGCTTGGCTTGGCTTGGCTTGGCTTGGCTTGGATTTGGATTGGATTGGATTAAAGTGGATTGTGTGGGATTGTGTTGCGTCATAGCCGCGGCACGTTGCGTCATAGCCGCGGCAGACGCGCTGGGGCCGGCGCATGTGCAGTACTCTCTCTTCCGCGGTATCCTCTCCTTCGGGCGCGCTGCGCATATAACCGGTGTGCCGTTCTCCGGCGAAGCAACATCCACGCTTGGCTCAAACACCTAGAGTCCACGCCGCTTTACAAGTACGCCAACGTCGTCATCGACTGGGACCGGCTTACGCAGTCCCCTCAACGTTATGCGCGCTATAAAACGCGGTCCCTTCACCGCTCCGCCTATGCGTCGCATCTACACAGGGATTCCCACGAGGGGAGGTGGGAGTTGTACCGATAAGCATTTTAGCTTCGCCCCTCTCATCATCATTCACTTCGTGGAGATGGCAGGGTTTTTTGCCCTTCCCAACCTTGGGGAAAAATATTTTTCACTCTCTCACTCCAGCCAAGAGCTAGGTCCAGCCAGAACGTGATGTGTCTTTGTCGGCAACATGAAACTACGCGACGCAAAGGTGAATGCTTTTCTGGTTGCTGAATAGCGGATGCTTGTAAGTCTTCATACAATGCCCTGTAGGGGCGATTTTGTTTATTAGGTTTGTAGTTCACTATAGTTCCACGGCTAAATTGTGCCGAAAAACAGTTTGTAATTGTAGAGAGGAAGTTTGTTGGCACTGTGTAGTTAGGCGGAAGTGGTGGCTGAGTGTTGGGTGCTGACATATTGATAACAGTTAATACAAACTACATAACTAGCCAAATACTAAGCTCGCTCAAAGCTACCTTTTTAAAAACATACACGGATTTGAAACCAGCAATCTGTTACACTGACACACACCTCTGCTTGTTGTCCCAGGGCGCCGAGCGTCTTATGGTTACATCGTTTTTACAAACATCCGTTTTTGCAGTAAAGCGATCAAAATAGCTATTACACGCGATCCCACCTACACACACATGACAAGAAGCTTGTGACGAAGTATTGCAAGAGGTATGTTTGACTCCTCACCGTTTACCCACCACGGACCCCACTACCTCGAGGCACATTCCAGCTTCACGTGTTGGAAATTGGATGGGTTGCTTGCAAGAGCGCTTGAATAGGTCATATGAAATAAATTTACCATTTCAGGTATAACACGTTAGTGAGCGTGCAACGCGTAACAATGTGAACTTTGCCGAGCCGCAGCTTCCGCCCATACGCTCCGGAGCTAACGCCCAAGCCAGAAAATCGGCCAGCTACCAGACGGCAGCGCGCCCGCAAGAGGGCGGCACCCTCTTTAGAAAGCTCTATACTTTGCACGCGCCAACAAAAAAGGGTTCTTTTACGAGAACTCGCATACGAACCAGCCTTCAGGGAAAGGTCGCGTGCACACAAATCTTGTGCTGTTCTGCTATAGTGTTTTAATACATGAGCTGTGTCCAAAACGTCCGAAAACACACATCTGTATTTATTACAGTGGAGTGTCGACAATTCAATGTCGCCTAACTGAAATTTTATGTTATTTGGAAGTGATGTTCTTGTAGAAGAAATATATTATGAAGTCTACAGACAATACTAAGATAAAACCCGTTGTATAGGTTAAGCGGAAGTCAGTTCGAATGAAGACCATAGAGGTGACCCTCACATCTTGACCGTATTTCCTCGGTTTAGAGGCATCACACAGTGGATAATGCGGCAGTTCATTTGACAGTCGTGCCAGCGTGTGCGTTCCTTCCTTTTAAGGTCCTCAACTTTCATTGTGGCGCCCAGCTCCGTGTGAGCAGTTTACGTTGCGACACTTCGGGGTTCCATTTTTGTGACAGGCCTCAACTTTCAGGCTAAGCCGTGGCTTGCAGTCGAATCGGCCTTGACAATACGCATTCCGAACAATATCGAGAATGGACGCGTGTTGCAGGCTAATAACAATACGGGTCTTTTGTTTCGTTTATTTGGAACTTCGGGTAAACTGGAGTCTTTCGGGGTCCCCGAGGACTTTGCGTTAACGGCGGTCGACTGTATCGGCTATATAGACTATATGTATTGGCTACATAGACTATAGAGTCTTAGATGTATAGACTTTTGTTGGTTGTAATTATACAGCATTGAAACAGGATTTCTTTTATCACTGGGTTGCTTAAAGGAGCCATGAAGAGAAAATACAACTTCGTTTAATTTGAAAGCACTAGGATTCAGTATCTCACTCAGCTCCATTACAGCCACAAAAGATGTTTTTAACGAAAAAAAAGCAAGAAGTATTTAAAAACTTTCAAATTTTGCACCACAGTGACGTGTTATGAGCAAGAATGACATCATACGGGCCAACAATAAAACTAATTTCAAGTGCGTTAACTGCTCGTTAGCATTCAAATGATGCGGTCAAATGGAACTAGAGGCCCCATTACAGACGTCCAGTCATGTGTCGTCGCGACAGGTCAGTTAGGCGGCCGCCAATCGCACAAACAAGGTTCCGTGACGTCGTAGAAAATTTGCGGGAAATTGGCTAGAGGATCGCGACGGCTTCACACGTTTTCTTTAATATCTCCGTTATTTGTTCGAAGATTGCGATGATATTGGTATCATTGTTATCGGGACTACGCAGTCTTTCTAATAAACCCAACTTGTATTTTGTCTTCATGGCTCCTTTAAGAAACCATTCTCCCGCCAGGAGATGGCATCATCGCTTCAAACGAGGCTGAACGTTTTGCAAATACATCGTGCACAAAATTCCCGAGGGGCCTTACGCTCCTCTTTTGTCCCAGTGTACATCTAATGCACGGCCATCAATATGTGCAAGATGACATTGTGCCCAGGACAGTTCACTCGAGAGCAGTTTTGGATAAACACATTCCAAACGGGTGCAGCACGCGAACAATGTAGGCTCGAAATAATTATTATAATCTTCCCGGTTACACTTGATTGTGTAACACTTTCCTAAAGAGTAAGAGTAACTCGCACTTACCCAGATGGTTCTGCAGCATAAAAGAAGCCACGTATGGTGCAGCCTTCGTATCTAGGTTTGGGAAGTACATTGTGCCAAAGTAACTGACTTTGTTTAGCATCCCTCAGAATAGTGCCGTACTGAAAGTGAGAAAATGAAACAAATGTGCGGCCTCAATACCAATAAAACTGCAGGGAAACACGTTTTCGTAAACACCAGTTTACCTTTACGAATTCAAAGTAAAATGTTAACGAGAATGACGTCTTTTTGGGCAGGTGCCTTATGCCTGGAGTGAGGAGGGTAAATAGGAGTAAACCCCTGCCCTGGTCTCTACGGCTACTCAACTGGATCCCCGTTCACTGCGGAAATAGAGTGCGGAAAAAACGTGACGGGACCGAAAACACGATGCAGCAGTGAACATGTGTTCGACAACTGCTAGTCTTAAGCTTCGAAAAACGTCAGAGGCTTATGTACGCAATAAAGTTTTTCATTAACACAAAAAAATATATATTTGATACAACGTGTGACAAAATTCCGAGAAGAGCGTTCGCTCTGAAGTCCTGAGCACAATTTCACGTCAGGGCATCGATTTCAGAAAGCGTATAAAATTGACCTAAACAATGATCTTAAGCTCATTGGCACCGGAAATGGTCTGCGGTCCGAGTTTTGCGCTAAATCGCTGGAGGTGTTGGCTTACCGGGAAGTTCAGGTGGAGTCCCCTGTTTTGCAGCACCCGGTTTCTCAGCTCCATCATCTCCACGGGCATCGGCTCACGGGGCTGGAATATCGACATCGTTGCGGTTGCCTACAAAAACGCGAAGAGAGCACGTAGGCTCGATCGAAACGCTAACAGTTTCCTGGCAGTAGTGTTCAGACGACGGGCGGCTTTTGCGGTGTGGACAAGCAGCACGCGTTGCCGTCTGGATTATGAAGCTACGTTTTGGAGAGCGATCTCTTGTAGCCAGTCAGGAAACAATGGGCATAGGAAAGCTTCGGGGAGCCACTACTGTTCTTTAATGCTGCTTCCACCATAAGACGCCGCTCTGTATGGCTTCTCATTTGTATAACTCGTTGCCTACCGGAGATTGCACGAGCACAAAATGAAATAAAAACAGACCCAAGCGGCTCACTGGAGCCGCTCCTTCGCGGCGCTGTTATAACTCTTAGTACAGTGCACTGTTTGGTGCTATTTATGCGTTTCCGCTGCGGATGAACATCGACCATAGTATCTCAGCTTCGCATACGAAGCACACTCACTCAACTGAAGAATCAGTTCATATCTTCTCCTAATTGTGGCTGCATCTTCTTTTTTATTTGAGGCTTCTGGATGAGCACACCTAGCTCCTCAAAAAATTCAAGACCTTTGGCGGCCACGGTGTTTCTAAAAATTTTCAAAACAAAGCGCGACTACAATGTGCCGGAAGCAGTGCTCAGAACTCTTGCGGGTGTTGCTGTTATCAATAGAGAGTTTTAGCATAGCGGCTCCCGTACGCCACGCTAAGGTTAGCGGGTAGCGGGACCGGACTGCGCATGCGCGCGCGGGGAGTGCGAGGAGGTTGCCCCTCAGCGGAGGGAAAGAGCGGGCATGGCGAAGGCAGGCCGCGCGGAACTAATCCACCCCACCGTGACGAACTTGCTCTCCCCGGTCGCGCCCCGCTACCCGAAAAAAAAAAAGAAGAAAAAAAAGCAGGGACACAGTAGACAAGAAAAGCGCTACTTCCAACTGAATTTTATTAAATCAAGGTGAAATATATAGCAGCAAAAATACAAGAGATACAGAAAAGGCTACGATTATACACAGACTAAAATAACGGAATCGCTTGCCGCTGTCCCACACGTGTCAGCTAGTCATTACCACGACCAGTTCGTTTTTTAAGAAAGCTGCCTCCTTATCGGACAAGGCTACTGATGTCGTGCTGACACACTCAAAATCACCTAGTTGCATTTCAACTGCCTCTACTATCTCACGCGTGCGCTGATCAGAGTCATGAAACAATATCACAGAGTTTTCAAAGTATGGTTCCCACTTGGGGCATTCACCGCAGTGAGTCGACAGGTTACCATCCTTCCTTTTCTGTGCGTTATTTTGATGCTCACTGTAGTGTCCATGAACAGCCAATGTGGAAATGTAGGTTGGCAACCGGGATCGGGGAAGCCGCACCCAACATGGCTGTATAGTTTGGAATAAACGGTGGTGTTCTTCTCAGCTGATTCAAGGTGTATTGCGCACCTCCCAACACGTTACAATGGCGACGAGGATGCGTCTGAACAACGCAACAACTGCCAAGTGAAGATTTCAACCGGAACGAAGCCGCCTCCACTCGTACAGCCACCGAATTTTTGCGGTATGGCGCAAAGCTCGCTTCCCGCGTTTCCCTTCTTCGACGCGCGTGCCACTGACGCCAATAACGTCGGCACCGAATGGTTGCGATGGGTGAAACGCTTCGAAAACTTCATCGTGGCCTGCGGCATCACAAACGACGCCCGGAAGACGGCCATGCTACTACACTACGTTGGGGAGGAAGTCTACGATATCTACTGTGCGTTACCCGATCCCCCTGCCGCCGCAGCTACATCTACCGTTTCAAGCACCGGTGATGATGATGATGATGATGATGATTGCTATTGGTTTCCCTTTGAAGCGGGGTGATTACGTGTCATCTTGCCAAAAAGGACTAATACAACCATGTTTTACACTCTTGGTTTAATACAAGCGCTGCTTAGGGCAGGCACTAAAGCTTATAAGGCCCGAAATACTTTTTTTTCCTGTTACAGGTGGTAATTGTCCTAGGCAATATTCCCCTCTCTGCTTTTTTTCCACCAGCATGCTACTCTTCTTTTCGTCCCCTCGACAGCTTTGAAGTTCACTTCCTCTCTGATACCCTTAAATCCTAGGGCTTCTGGAAGCCCAATATTCCCTTCATGTAGATTTGTATGGATACCCTCACATTCTAACACTATGTGCCGCATAGTTTCGGTTTCTTTTCCGCAGACCACGCATACCCCATCATTTTGTGAATACTTCCCCACAAAACTCTTAGTTCGCAGGCAACCTGCTCTAGCCTCAAAAAGCAAAGCACTGCCCTAGGAATTATCGTAGAAATTTTCCTTTCTGATGTTCAATTTATCAGCCCTGTACACCTCTAACGACGTTTTAGCTTCCCTTTTTTCCCTTCATTTATTCCTTTCAATCTGCCTTGCCTCTTTTTTGGTTAGCTTGGCTGTTTTGGATTCTCCACTGTTCTTTCCGTATTTCATCGTTAGCCTTCTGGTCTTTCTTAACCACTGCGTGTCCACGCTTTTCAAGTATAGGTACCTAAATACCTTAGCTGCCCACCTTCTTTGATTCATTGCCCTCAACCTCATCTCAAAGCATATTTTACTCTGTGCTTCTCTAACTTCAAACGACGCCCAGCCCATATCTCCCTGAACTGCTTCGTTAGTTGTTTTTCCATGCGCGCCTAAGGCCAAACGTCCTACCGTTCTCTGGTTTACTTCTAGGCCTGATAGAACGTCTGATTTTAAGCAGAGTACAGCATTCGCAAACGTGAGACCCGGAACCATTACTCCTTTCCACATTCCTCTTACTACTTCATATCTGTTATACCCCCACAGAGCTCTCTGCTTCATTATAGCTGCGTTTCGCTTTCCCTTAACCTTAAGTTGCTCCTCGTGAGTTCTTAAGTAGTTATCCCCTTCGTTTATCCACACTCCCAAATATTTATATTCCTTCACTCTAGGTAATTCGCCTTGCTGGATAGACACTACATCAGTGGTAGCGTCATTGAAAACCATTATTCCTGATTTTTCTGCACTGAAATCTAACCCGAGGTCGGTGGCTTCCTGGCCGCTAATATTTATTAGCCGCTGCATATCGGATTGGTTATCAGCTAAAAGAACAATGTCGTCTGCGTATAACATTCCCGGAATATGCTGTTGTACCACTTCGCCTTGCAGCATATGGGTTAAGCTAAACCCTACTTGACTTTCTTCCAGTTTCTTTTCTAACCCTGTCATGTAAAGCATGAACAGCATTGGGCTCAAAGGGCATCTCTGTTTCAGTCCCCGATGGATGTTGACCTGCTCGGCGCATTTGTCCTTCCCAAGTAAGGTGCACTCTATTGTCTTTATAGATTGCTATAAGGAACTGTACTAACTCGTCATCTAATCCATGGAGTTTCAGCGTTCTCCACAGCCGTTCTCTGTTTACGTTGTCATATGCCCCTTTAATGTCCAAGAACTTAATCCATAGTGGTCTATTCTGTGTTTTCGCAATTTAAATGCATTGCGTTATCACGAACAAATTGTTATCCAGTCGCCTGTCTTGTCTAAATCCATTCTGCAGTTCACCAAGTATTTCATTTTCTTCCATCCATGCTTGAATTTCTGATTTTATCGCCTGCATTACGAATCTATACACCACTGACGTTACTGTGAGTGGTCTGTATGAATCAATACTGGCTTTGTCTCCTCTGCCTTTATATATTAAATTCATCCTACTTTCTAACCAGTCCTCTGGTATTTGTTTGGTTCCTTACTTTTAGGTCCAAGCAGGTTTGCGGAAGTTGCGGCGCCGGTACCCCCGGCGCCGCAACTTCCTTTTACTCTGCAGCCCGCCAGAAGCTCGACAACTACTTCACGCCACGGGTGAACACCACATTCAAGATCTACCGCTTCCGCCAAGCTAAGCAACTGGAAAGCGAATCGCTCGACACATTCTACGCCAGACTGCGCCAGCTCGCGAAGCACTGTGCCTTTGCTGATGCTGACACCGAGATCAAAAATCAAATTCTACTTTCCACGACGTCAACACGCCTCCGCCGATACGCCATGCAGCATGACCTGGACCTGACAGGCATCCTCAGGCAAGGCAGATTGTTCGAGGAAGTTGAACACAACCTCTCTGTGATGGAACACAACCATCAGCAGAGCAAAGACAGCGTAGCGCCGTACTTCCTTTAAACACCAAGCAAAACTCACGACCTCGTCATCAGCCGAAGCACCGAGGAAAAGCCTCTCGTAAGCCCCCACGCCGTCAACAAGCAGATGCAACGTGCTACAACTGTGGACAATCGTGGCCTCACAGCGAAGGACGCTCCAGCTGCCCCGCCCGCAGCAAGCAGTGCAACGCGTGCCACAAAATCGGACATTTTGCTCACGTGTGTCGTTCTGCACCCAAAACCATTCACACAGTCGTGAGGGACAGTGGTACTGACAGCGATGAACACGTGTTTATGACTTCAGCCATCTCTCAAGCAGCGACCACGTCTCCACAGGTGGACATCAACGTCGACGGTGAACCCATTTGTTTTACGATTGACACTGGTGCTACCGTGTCCGTGGTCAGTTCGAACGACGTGAAAAGTCATTTGAGCAAGGAAACGTTGTCCAAAACGTCAACGAGAGTGTTCGCTTATGGTGCAAGTTCTCCGTTACCGTTACTCGGAAAGCTGGACGTTGTCATGACATACAGGGAGCGCAGCAGCCACAAAGCACTCTACGTCGTGTCTGGAGATTGTGCACCGCTGCTCAGCTTTTCTGCAGCATCTCGTCTGGGACTAGTCCATATCACATACAGTTTAGAAGAGGTAGCAACCAGGCTGGACCCAAGAGTGACATACCTAGAGCTCTTCCAAGGTGTTGGCTGTCTCAAGGACTTTCAGGTACACCTTCATGTTGACCCCTCTGTTCAACCAGTAGCACAACCACACAGACGCATCCCCTTTACCATGCGGCAGCCTCTGGAAGAAGAACTTGAGCGCCTGCAGTCCCTCGACATCATTGAAAGGGCTGAAGGACCAACCCCCTGGGTATCTCCAATTGTAGCAGTCCCAAAGCCACATGACCCCCAGCAGATTCGAGTGTGTGTTGACATGCCATGTGCCAATGAGGCCATCCAGCGCGAGAGACATGTCACACCAACAGTGGATGGCATCCTTGTTGCTTTGAATGGCTCCACTGTATTCTCCAAACTCGATCTGAAAGATGGATACCACCAGCTAGAACTTGACGCACCATCCCGTGTGATCACCACTTTCTCTACGCATGTGGGACTCTTCCGATACAAGCGGCTCAACTTTGGCATCAATGCAGCGGCCGAGGTCTTCCAGGACACCATACGTCAGGTATTAGCCAACATCCCTAACGTGCTCAACGTGAGTGATGACATCCTGGTGTATGGAAAGACTGAGAAGGAGCACGAAGAAGCATTAAAGGCTACACTGGAATGCTTACTGGCGAGTGGTCTCACATTGAATGACAAGAAGTGCAGGTTCTACCAACAGGAGCTTACCTTTTTCGGGCATGTGTTCTCAAGCAAAGGCATACAGCCAGACCCCACAAAGGTATCTGCAATACTGGATGCATCACCACCCTCCAGTTCCAGCGAAGTGAAATCTTTCCTTGGTCTTCTCACCTACTGCGGTCGGTTCATACCGAACATGGTCCACCTCACACAACCACTCAGGAAACTCACAGCCAAAGGTGAAGACTGGTGTTGGACAGACGTACAGCAAAACGCCCTGCATGAACTGAAGGGAAAGCTGTCTGAAGCCACAGCGCTTGCCTATTTTAACCCAAGAAAAGACATCACGCTCATTGTTGATGCTGCTCCCCATTGCCTTGGCGCCATCCTCACGCAGACATCCGGAGGTGAAACCAGAGTAGTAGCATATGGAAGTCGGGCCCTCTCTCCAGTTGAGGCACGTTACTCGCAAATCGAGAGATGAATGTTAGCCGTGGTGTGGCGAATTGAGCATTTCCACATCTACCTGTACGGATCAGCATTCTGCGTACTGACAGAGAACAAGCCATTGGTCAGCATTCTGAGCAACCCTCGCTCTCTGCCGTCAGCACGTCTAGAGCGTTTGGCACTCCGAATTCAACAGTACACATTTAGAGTGCAACACACCAGTGGTCCAAGCAACCCTTCTGACTACCTCTCTCGTCACCCAGTAAACTTCACAGAACCATTTCGACGCATGGAGTCAGTTGCTGAAGAGTATGTAAATTTTGTCGTGTCCCACAGCATGCCTCGGGCTATGACCATGGAAGAAGTTACCAGAGCGACGATGGCTGACCCTGGGCTCAGCTCACTCAAGCAGGCCCTCAATCGGCCTCAACATGATAAATGCTGGAAGAGTACAACACTACGGCCCTTCTCTCCTGTTGCTACAGAACTGTCAGTTTCTCAAGAAGGCCTGGTGTTGCGAGGCACGCGCATTGTACTCCCAGCACAGCTCCACGCAAGGGCAGTGCACCTTGCACATCGAGGTCACCAAGGCATTGTCAAGACAAAACAGCTTTTACGTGAAAAGGTGTGGTTCCCAGGGATAGACTCTCTTGTGGACCGGACAGTGAAGAGCTGCCTGGCATGTCAAGCCAACACACCTGCACACCAGTGTGATCCTTTGCCAATCCAGGAACTGCCTCGAGGTCCACGGACTGAGCTATCAGTGGACTTTGCTGGCCCTTTTCCTGATGGCAAGTATGCCATGGTGGTTGTGGATGACTTTTCAAAGTACCCAGTTGTCAGCATCATACGCACTCTTGCAGCACCTACAGTCATCAAGCATCTGCGCACCATCTTTTCTCAGTTTGGCTGCCCAGAAATCGTTAGGTCTGACAATGGCTCACCCTTTCAGAGTGATAGTTTTGCAACTTTCGCTGATGAGCTTGGGTTCAAGCATCATCGCAACACTCCACGGTGGCCAGAGGCTAATGGAGAAGCCGAACGATTTATGCGCACCCTCAAGAAGTCTATACTCTCAAGTCGAGCCAGCCATTTAGATTGGACCAGTGAGCTTCAGTCATTTTTGCTTGCCTATCGGTCAACACCCCATGGTTCCGCAGAAAAATCCCCATTTGAACTCCTGTTCGGGAGACCCATGAGGAATCTTCTTGCAACACTTGCGCTTGGTGCTCACAACTCAGCCTACTCCGAAGCTAGACGGAATGACACCCAAAGGAAGGTGTACAACAAACAGTATGCCGACACTCGGAGACACACCAGCCCCAACCAGCTGCGTGTTGGACAACAAATTATCTGCAGGCAAGACAGGTCAAATAAGTTTTCCCCTTACTATGACCCGCATCCATACACAGTTACCAAGGTAAATGGCTCCAGAATCATAGCATCCAGGAGTGAAGTGTCGATTTGCCGCAACTCGAGCTTCTTCAAAGATGCAAGCACTGTTCAGGTGAAGCAACACGAGGACCGGGTCGACATGCCATGTCTGGACGATGAAACTGTGCCAGGTAACAGCGACCTTGTTGGCCACAGTGCAGCTGCTCCTCGCCAAGCCCTGTCACCAACGTCCAAGGCTGTCTCACGACGGTACCCTCAACGAAACAGGCAACAACCTGTGCATCTGAAAGATTTTGTGTAACCTTTTCTTTTCTTCCCTGAGGGGATAATGTAGTGTCCATGAACAGCCAATGTGGAAATGTAGGTTGGCAACCGGGATCAGGGAAGCCGCACCCAACATGGCTGTATAGTTTGGAATAAACGGCGGTGTTCTTCTCAGCTGATTCAAAGTGTATTGCGCACCTCCCAACACGTTACACTCACGTAACCTGGAGCTGACGCACCGTGCCGTCTGCCCTGCATATACCCTCCCGCACCGTACACAACCCCTCTATCGCATTTCACGTACTTGTTTTGGTGTCCAACGTTACAACCAGTATGTTCTTTTTGTACAGGACATGTATCTCTGCAAAGCCTCTCGAGCTTGGTGTAATAGCCTTTCAAAATGAAAGTGGAGTAACAATGCAAGGGTTTCTCGACCTGTTGTCGATGTATCTGCAGTCCACCTATGTTTCCTGGAACGGCAAAACCTTCATAGTACATGAAACATCTTTTGCGAATTACTGTAGTGTACTACAACCAGCAAATAGGCAACTACTAAGTTAGGCATCAGCTTTGCCTTAACTGTGGTCGTTCGCACAGTTTCTGTAAAAGAACCCAAACCTGCTTAAGTTTTACCAAGAACTATGTGGCGGTTCATACACATTCTGCTACATCATGCAAAATGGGAGGGAAATGAAGAAAGTGTTACATTTTTTTATTCCCTGCAAAAAAAAGTGCAATCGGTCACAAAGCAGAATTAAAACTTCAGTTCCAACAGTTCAAGTAAAATATACAAGTAAAAGCCTTTAATGTCCTTCTAAAGAAAGTTGGCGGGCAAAATTCAACCTTGCGGTAAATTTTTTATCAGGGGCGTTGCTTTGTTTGCAAAAATTAAAATGAATAGCTCTGGGCAAGATCAAACATTTGACACTTGCCAAGCAAACTTTTCAGAACGAAAAAGAAAATTTAGGTGCAACAATAGGCACTAAAAACTGAAAGCCAGCCTTTAATAGGCACAGCCAAGCCAATTTTACATTTAGTCTGTCGTGTCAAATTAGGAGCATCTGTCTAAACGTAATGCCATTAAAACAGTGTAGTGTAGGTTCATTTTCACTGTTGAAATGCATTGGTCGCAATTTTTTGCAGCATCAAATCTACCTTTTGCCTTGCGACGGGAAGGTCGCGCATGACTCGGTATTTTTACGTCATGGTTGGCTCTGTATTTGTGACTGTGGCCAGTTCTTGGCGCTGCTTTTCTAGTACATCCCACCTGGGAAAACACACAAGTGCACACATACTCAACATCAATCACCAATAGCCCATTTAAGTCCACTGCGGGGGGAAGGCCTCTCCCATTGACCTCCAACAGCTCCTGTCCTGAGCAACCCGAGTCCATTCTTTGCCCCCAGATTTGTTTATTTCGTCTCTCCATCGAGTTACCTTGGTAATACTGGTTGTCATTTCATCTTATTACATGGTCAGCCCATCCTACACGCGAGTTTGTTTCCCAATCCAAAGCAGCTTTTTTCCTGGCCCTAAGCGTTACTCCCAACGTTCTTCATTTCAATGCATATTCAGCCAACATTAGTTTTCTTTCTGGTACTTAAAGTAAGCCGCCGTTCTGCCATATCTCATCACCGGCAGCCTTGGTTGAATACAATTCTTTTTAGTGGTGCTATGCACACTGCTTACGTAAATATTCTTCCACACGCCCCACTGACACTAGTTAATGCAACATTTTGATGTTCCTGCATGACATCTTTAAGTATTTGTACATTATTCCCATTATGTATTGTAATGCGATAGCATGCCTTTGGGAGTGGGAGCCTTTTTTGTTACCCTTTTGACTTCCTTTCTTTATTATAAAAAATTAGATAAACCACTTTCAAATGCTTTAAGCCAAACTTCTGTACAAGTGGTGGCGTCCTCCAGGCTTTGAGGATGTTGACAGGCACTGAAACTATTAAACTTTAAAAAAAGTAGAAGTAAAGAAAGCTGTCATTCAGCCTAGCTAAGAACTGAGTGTCACATAATTAGAATGCTAGCCTTAATTTTTGATCATCGGCAATGCATCCTGTCAAGGCAAACCGCAAGATCGCTGAATGACAGCTATATATTTTCCATGTGTTGACCAACTCAAATATGTAGACCTATGCCATATTGTAAACAGTGTGTTAGCTAAAGTTACTCATAAGTATACATGCCCTTTATTGGGTAAGCTTTTTTGTATGGCTGGTTTATAGAAAACCGTTTAGAAAGCTGGCGTCAGATCCCAAATGTGTTTGTGTACCTGTTAGTAATAAATTTCACCTAGTTACAAACTTCTCTGAAAGCCGAGATGTTATTGAAGGTTTGCTTTTGCTGCTTTCCGGAGATATCTTGCAGAATCCAGGCCCCCTTTCCGAGGAGCAAGAACAAAAAAAAGTTTGCTGCTTTCATGCAAATCTACCAGATTTTGCAAAAGCACACAGACATCTTTGATGAAATCCGCACCCTCCGCTGTGAACAACAAGCTATCGAACAAAACGTAACTGATCTCGCGGCTAAGGTCGCGTGTGCTGAATCCAGCGCATCATGTGTTCCGCCTTTGAAAGACGAAGTATGAAAAGTAACGGCTTGCCTTGAATCACTAGCTGCATCGTTTGCATCCATGCGCGAATGCCAAGACGATCTAGATAATAGATCACGACGAAAAAACTTGATATTTATCGTCTTGATGATACCGCTGGTGAAACTTGGACGGGTTCCGAGGAACGAATTTTGACCTCTTGCTCCGAAAAACTAAGCATTGCTTCTTGTACAACATCGATGCAAAGAGCCGACAGGCTTGCGCATTTTTCTCCGCAAAAGAAAGGCCGGCAATAGTGAAGCAGTACGTGTCATTAAAAAAAATCAACGGGTGCTTGCCGCTGCGTCAAATCTAAAGGGAACCGATTTTTCTATCGGCGAAGACTACTCTGAAAAGGTTAGATTAGAGGGAGAAAAGCTACACCAGTTTGCTAGATCACGTGTATGTGATTTTAAGCTGAACTTCAATAAGCTCACGATTGGCACCAAAGTTTTTAGGTATGACGCAGCTAGTGATAGCGTGAAGTGCAATGGCCGATATCCAGGAATTGAAGCGCTATCGTGCCAAAAGTTAAATGCTATAACGGAACTTAAAATCATTGTTGTAAATTGTCGTAGCCTCAAGAAAAAAAGGATGCGTTTGTTCCTCTTGTTGAACTAGTAAAGCTACACGTCATTGTGGGCCCCGAGTCGTGGTTGGTTGACCCCATAACTGTCAGTGAAATTGTTCCGTCGAACTATACGGGATACCGGAAAGATCGCAATGTTCATGGTGGGGGCGTTTTATTCCTTGTCCACAGTGCTATCAGTAGCGTACCAATAAACCTAAATACCCCATCATGCGAAACGGTCTGGTGCAAGATTACCCTACCTAACGGTTCCGCAATAGCTATAGGGTCGTTTTACAGGCGACGTACACAGAAAGGGGCCGAGCCCTTGTTTCAGCCTAGCAATATTGTACTAGCCCTTGGTACAACGCGTGTCATTTTGGCGGGCGATTTTAATTCCCCAAACATTGAATGGTTCCATCTTCACCCTGAATCTAACACTTCGTCGCTTCTGTACTCTGCTATTTCTGAAATGATGAATGCCCATTCGCTATTTCAATTTGCATGTCGTTCTACCAGGCTAGACCCCACCTGCAATATTGTGCTTCACTTAATTTTTTGCACTGACCAAACTCTCATATCTTCTGTCACAGCAATAAAAGGTATAAGGGACCGCGAGGTCGTTGTTTGAACCTTAGGTTGAGATATCATGCGGCGACCAGTTACGTTACCACGAAAAATGTTTTATTATAATCGTGGTGACTACGTCTCTCTTTCCTGAGA
The DNA here is from genome assembly GCA_013339765.2 of Haemaphysalis longicornis. Taxonomy (NCBI): domain Eukaryota; kingdom Metazoa; phylum Arthropoda; class Arachnida; order Ixodida; family Ixodidae; genus Haemaphysalis; species Haemaphysalis longicornis. The sequence goes on along the minus strand of CM023452.1, from coordinate 107,499,124 downwards.
GCTAGATCTGTTTTTACCGGAGTTTAGACACCATGCTAGCAACCTGGATGTAAATACTACATGGCACTTGCTCAAAACTAAGCTTTTATTACTTATACGCACTAATGTTTTATCACGGGTCCTTTCCTCAAAGCGTAGAACTAGTAACCCCTGGATGAACAGCAGTCTCAAGGCTTTGATTATTCGCAGGCACCACATGTATCGAAAGTACCGCAAGTAACCACAACCAGAGCGATATGAATCATAAAAGCACTAAACAAGATTGTAGGTAAATGGATGGGCAGTGCTGAACTTGAGCATCTGGGTCACCTAACTGCCCCAAAAGAAGTATGCAAGTACGTTAAAAGCAACCAGGCTGTGAAGGAAACGATTCTAGATGTTATAGATGATCTCAACTTCAGCGCAGACTTGCAGGGTAAAGCTGAGAAGTTCAATTTTTATTTTCAGTCAGTTTTCGCCCAATCAGTTTGCCTACCCAGCGGCCCTGCGTTAGTAAGGAAATATTCAGAAATGATGGAAATATGTTTTACTCAACGTGGAGTCTTAGCTCTTCTACAAAAAATTAAGTTAAACGCGGCACCCGGTCCTGATGCTATTTCGGATGCTATTGTTTTTAAAAACTATGCTGTCTCACTCGTGCCATTTCTAGTCTTGCTCTTCAAAAAATCAATGGCGCTTGTCTGTTTACCTGACGATTGAAAAAGTGCCAATTTTGCCCCTATCTTCCAAGCCGGAGACAAAACTCGAACAAAAGAATTACAGACTGGTCTTGCTAACTTGTGTAATATGTAAATAGATGAAAGACATTATCTATTTAAATTTAATCTCCTATCTTCAAGATAATAACTTTTTCTGCTCGACGCAACACGGTTTCAGAAAAGGGTTGTCCTGTGATACTCAACTACTTGAATTTAGTCATAATAATGCCTCGATCGACAATGGATGCCAAGTTGACTGTGGATTTGTAGATTTTAAAAAGTCTTTGCTTCTGTATCACACAATTTGTTATTACTTAAACTGTCTGCTCTAAATATCCCTCCCTCTTTGCTAAGTGGCTTGAAGCGGGTTGTTCTCGAGGGAGTGAATTCATCTGTAGTCGATGTATTATCAGAGGCCCCCCAGGGATCTGTTCTGGGGCCACTTCTTTTTTTTTTATTTTTATAAGTGACTTAAGCCAACAAGTATCTAGTCGCATGCACATGCATGCAGATGACTGCTGCATATGTCATGACGTCACGTCTGCTCGAGATTCTTCTCAGCTACATCATGATCTAAATACTGTGTTATCATGGTGCAAAACATGGAACATGACACCCAGCTTTTCAATATGTATTACCGTTCGCTTTGCCAACAAAAGAAACATTCTAGATACAAATTACTTCCTGGAAGGCGATCGTTTGGTAGTTGCATGAAAATATCAGTACCTAGGAGTTTTTTTGTACGAGCAACCTTTTCTGCAAACCACATTGAATACATCGGTGCCAAAGCGAGCCGTGTGTTGAACTTCCTAAGACGTAACTTTAAATAGGCTCCACCTAACCTAAAGTAAACGCTCTATTTTTCTAATGTTGGTTCCATTTTAGAGTACGGTTGCGTGGCTTTGGATCCAGAAAATAAAATATCTACTAATGCGCTAGAAATGGTACAGAAACGAGCAGCGCGATTTGTATCTGGTAACTATGATTTCAATAACCGCTCTTCCCGCATTCGCAAACATTAGGTTGGCCTCTCCTGCAGGACAGACGCAAATTCTTAATATTGAATCTATTTTATAATATTATATTGGTGCCACCGATTTAAGTAGAGACATGTGCATAAAGATCCCACTTTATGTATCCTCTCGCCTAGATCACTCCGAAAAGTTCGCGAATACCGATGTCGTATAAATACCGACAAAAACTCGTTCTTCCCGAAAACCATACATGAATGAAATAATCACCAAAATATATTGTCTCACCACACCACCCTCATTTCAAAATGCTCTATCACAATTTTTCTTCAAATGAAAAATGCCAGTTCTGCTTGAATTTGTGTTTGTATTTAATTTTGCCTTGATTGCCTTGTGTTCGCAAGAATGTGTTCACACTGTATAAGCTTAGCATGCTTACTTGTTTTGCTGTCGGTATTCATACCCTGTACCAAGTTTTATGTCTCTTCCCCCCTAGTGTAATGCCTAAATTTGGGCGCTGTTGGTACTCGAATAAATAAATAAATAAATAATATAGATCATGCGTACGGCCTCATGTGTCTTCACACAAGCCTCATGTGTCTTCAGGAAACACACCTAAAAAGTGAACATAAGAATTTGTTAAAAATCTACATGGCATTATAAATAAACATGGGAAATTAGACACGCTTGCACATAGTCTTCTGGTAGCGGGACCATCGGTGCCAGGAAATCGATAACTTGAGACAACATCCACCTAAACACCATTTAAAAGTACTCGTGAATCGAACAGTAATTCCTTAAATATCATCACCTGTTGGCTCATCTTACATTTCTTCTAATATATAACAATCGACGTCTGATTTTGAAGCTCTGAGACATCAACTACTTGAATAATAGGCAGATAAATGCAGGTAAATCACTCAGTGGCTCTTCCCACGCAGATTCCCGACGTCCAGTGATTGAAAAATTCTTATCAGAGGGAGCCTGACTTTTCAATAAGAAACAGCTTGCATACCATAATATAGAACATAACGCTTTTTCGCACCATGACTTGGCTAGGAGGCAACTAGACGACAAATGTAGATCGGCTCAACAGGCCATCGAACGAATAATGATAGGTTTAACACTTAGGTACAGAAAACAAGCTTACTGGATCCGTGTACAAACTTCAGGAGATAATAACATAGTTCAAACAAAGAAATAGAGATAGACCTGGGAACGACATGTAGTAGACGAAATGACAGCCAGCGTACTACCAGGGAAAATCCCTGGTAGGGGAAATCCCAGCTCCCACTTTGCGCTCCATCTTTTTCTAGTGACTGTGGGGTTTTATGTTGCTCTCCCCATGTTCGCTCTCTCCAGCGGCTTACGTCCATTCGACTGAAAATTTTTCTTAAACATGTAAAACTTAGCGGGCAATCACACGTACGGCCGCGGAATATAAATGCGGTGTGCGGTCTAAATGCGCGACCTGGCTAATCGCACACCCACCCCATACGTTACGACGGCTTACTCCCTAAAAGAGAGCGGTTGGGGAGGTGTAATTAAGGTTCACTGAAATCAATCTATCTAACCAAGGAGATCTACGATTCAATCGTACGAAGACGATTTCGGAAACACCAAACAAAAATTGGACAAGAGTAATACCGCAAACCACAACATGCAATCTAGCCTAATTTTACTGACGGTATATCGATACAGCTCAAAAATACCCTTCCTTGCTCGCCCGCTGTCCTGACACGTGCTTAATTATTTATGCCTCTTGTGCACAGAGACAACCTTTTCCAGTGTCGTCTATAGTCTCCATAGATGTGCATCCATCAGGCATATTCTATTCCAACCCGCCAAATGCACCGCGGCTGCCTTATAATGTTGAAATGCGCTTTGGGTGAGATTAGGCGACCCAAGAATACCATTTACAGCGTGTGAGTTTGAGCTAGTTGGTAATCCATTGTACGAATTTAAAGCGCGAAAATTCAGAGAGGGGACGAACGGGGACAAAGACAAGCGCTACTTCCAACTGAATTTTTATTTACAAAAACGACATATGTACATGCAACGGCGATAAAAAAAATACAAAAAATAAACCAGAGTATGTGCGAGTTGTTTGAAAACATAGTATGTGCTCACTCTACAAGCGCACGAACGTTCGTCATCCCTTATGTCATGCGCGCACCCAGGAATGCCCGCTCCTTCGCTGTCACAGATGCGCTCATGTTTACGCAATCTTGGCCACCACGATGCATCTCAGCCACCTCCACAATCTCCCGTGTGCGCTGATCATGATCGCGAAGCACAACCGTACATTCGTTAAACAGAGGCGAACACTTGCAATTCTTGCAATGACTGGCTATGTTCCCGTTTCTGCCTTTTCCCGCTCGATTGGCATGCTCACGGAGGCGCTGGTTAAGGCACCTTCCTGTCTGTCGAACATAAGCCCTGTGACAAGACAATGGGAGCTTATACACGACTCCCGCAGTGCAGTCACTGTACTGATTTTGGTGCTTAATCCCACACGTTTTCTTTTAGAACCGGGCACGTACGAGTGCGCTGCCGTGACAGTTAGTCGGGAGCAGACTTCACAGCTTTGATGCCGACCCTTCCAGCAAGCTTTTTAAGATTGTGTCAAATGCCGTGCAGGTAGAACACAACCACCACCTTGTTAGGTTGGTGGGTCGCCTGGTTATCTTGGTCGCCTTGCCCGATGCCAGCCCATCTTTGCTTTGAGCGAATTGCGGCAGACACCGCTACTATCACGTGTGCGAGGTAACCAGCCGACATTAGGCGATGCACTTGCAAATCGAAACTGCTCCCCATAAGTTGCTCACGAGTTTTGTTCAAAGCACTGCTGAGACAGCTGCAGGCAATGGGTCGTTTCACCAGTTTTGTGTCAGCAGGCCTGAACGGCAGTAGTGGCTTCCGGCTGCTGGGGTAGTATATCCAACAGATGTGTTTTCCTATGAACTGAAGTCTCAGGTCCAAGAATTTGAGAGCACTGCTTAAGGACCTCGTATGTAACTTCTAGGGACTTAAGACATTCTTCAAAATCACCAACGTTTGTGCCACATCTAGGGGAAAGGCATCTTAGCCACTGTCAACTAACACCTAAAAATCGTCAAAATATCGAAACACTTTTACAACCATTGTCTCTTTTAGTATGTCAGCAATTAACCTGTCAAGGTGGGCCACGAACAAGTTGCTCAAAACAGGAGCAACGCATGAGCCTATACAACGCCTTGCTTTCGGATGTACACTTGACCATCCCACTGGACGTACGTTGGTTTTAAGTAGATGCCCAGCAAATCCAAAAAATCCTGAACAGAAATGCTACATTCAGTCTGAAATGGTACTTGACCAAACGCAAAAATGGCATCTTCAACATATGTTAGAATCAGGTCATCTTGCAAGGAGTAGTGCAAGTGTTTAACGTCGACCGAAAAGCCATTAAACCCCAGTGCCGAATTATCTCCCACAAATTCAACCACCTGTTTGAATTCCTTGTACCAAAACGGTGAGCTATATTCAACCGATTCAAGTTGCGCTGTAGAAAACCGGCTAGACATTTCTGCCCTGTCTGCCTTTCAGACACGATAACTCGAAAGGGCGAACTGACTTTATGAGTCTTATCGCTGAAAAACATTTCCAGGGCGCGCGCTACTGTCTATCGGTTTAACTAAACCAGCGAGGTTGAGCTTACTGCACAGGTACTTTGCTTCCCGTTTAACTTAACGCAACGAGACATTTTCACATATACGAAAGACAGAACCAATAGCTTCGTGAGCTTTCGCAAAAAACCTGGCGTAAGGAAACAATCCGGAACCACCTTTCTTATCTAACTGTACAAGACACAGGTGACGATTTTTTAGGTAGGTGGCAACCCTGTTTACAGGCAACGTAGCCTTAGGGTTCGCACACCGCCAACGTACATCCACTTACCTAAAAGATCGTCACCTGTGTCTTGTAAGGAACAGCAAGGAACACAAAGGACACGGAAATCGCCAACCCCGACGTGTATTGCACTGCAATAAGGAACGTGGTGCGCGTCGGTCTACCACCGCCAAGACCACCTTGGACAGGATTGGAGAAACAGGCGTGAGGGCGGACAAAGGAAGGCCAAAAAGGAGCAACACGTACTTACGGCCGCTCCCGATAATGGCTGGTACTTAAAGAGACCCTTCCTTCGTCGTCGGCCCCGGGCCAGTCCGCTCGGAGCTTCCGGGCAAACCGGTCATGTGAGAGTGTCGGCGGCACCCCCCGTCATCATCCTCCCGAAGCGTGGACACACGCGACCACAAGGAGAGAGAGAGACCTTCCCCCTCTTACCTCCGCGGTGAGCCGAGAGAGATAGGGAAAATGGCGGACCTCCGTAATTCTCACAACACATACCTGCTACTTTTTAAACTTCTTTGTCCGAATCACCTATAATATACCTAAATAAAGAATTCTCTTTCAGTAACCAAGGGTTTGATATCTCCTGTGCATTAACATCTTTAGATAATCGAGGCGCCATGGGAAAATTCACACATAATTCAACTCAGCAAACATCATGCCGGACGCTAATAACGCCCATGCTAGCCATGTTGAGGCTTCAAATATACATTTAAAGGAGTACTGACACCAAATTTGGATACCTAAAAAATGATATAATTGGCTTCAGTAGTTTGTACACATGCCTCACAGAAATTTTTGCAGCGATCCGAGGCCGGAATCACATCTAAAATCGATTTTGATTGTCCAGGCCGCGAGCTTCCACAAATCGGCAGCACTAGCGCAATCGCTTTCGGCGTGACGAAACATTGGCCTGCGTGTCTGGCCGGTTCAGGGTGACGTCATATAGTCGTTTTCAGAACCTGAAACGATATCCTGCGCTGCTATTGTCGGTGGTATTCGTTTGGGCAGGAGACGTGGGCGTAGCTGTGTGAGCAATGCTTGTAAACGTTGCGTGTTCGACGTCTTTGCTCTTCAGTTCGTTGCCGGCGCATGGTGTTCGGCACTGGTGCCGAAAACTGCGCGGTGCGCGATGTCGACGGGCATCGCGGCGACGCGGCGGTGCGCGTCGCCGAGCTCGCCCAAGTTGTGCTATGGGTATTGTGCTATGGGCTAAGCTCGCGGTATGCGAAGTACTGCTCGTGGAAGCCTGTCCGAGCAAATCGACGACGACGCCAAGATGCATTAATTTCCACGCGACGACATGCAGCGCTAAACGTCGACTGAGTTCGTGCGCGCCGACGGCCGCAAGAACTGTCGCCCAAGCCAGCGGGCTCGGGGTTGCACGGGTCACCTTGAGTGTTGGGAACTTAGTATCGTGGCGACTATTTGATCGCTGGTATCTGTACAACTGCGAATGACCATCCCTTACACAACTTTTCACCACACTGTCATCCCCTTTTTCGCATATGAAGCTTTATTTTGGCAATAATTTCCGTTTCAGCGATCGGTGACCAAGACATCTCCCGCGGCCTGTTTTGATTCTAGCGCGCAGGTGGCGCCATCTTTCGGCCGCTCGCCGCACCGTGGTGCCGGCAGTGCTGGGTCGGATCGCCGAACCTCCGCTTCCGGTCAGCGTAGGCTTTCCATCGCGGCAAATATCTGAACGGCACTTTTAAATTCAGCGCTGATAACAACAACTAGCACAATTTTCAACACACTAACATCTACTTTCTCGCATGTGGAGCTTCTTTTTCGTGATCAGATTGATTAGAAGAGTGGCGACAAGCTGTTGCTATCACGGTCTGCGCCGGTTCGAGCCGCAGTGATATTAAAAAACGGACGACGGCGAAGACATCGCCGGCCAAATAAAGTTGTTCTGTCTGTCGGGTGGCAGTGACTCATCTGAGTCTGACTATTCAGACGACATGTCGACTGCGCGGGCGAGTCGCAGACCATGTGCAATCGTAGCAGACGATGCGGCGAACGCATGGAGGAAAGAAAAACGTCCCTGACGTCACGGGTGAGACCGTGACGTAAGGCTGGCCCGCTTGCAGGCTGGCCTTCGAACGGCCATTTTCCCGCGCGGCGACCAAATTTGAAATTGGTTGCAATAAACGTGCTATAATTAATTCTGTGTTGGCGGCTGACGGCTTTCGGTTCGATTTTCGTAATTACTGGGCCAATAGGTATTCTTTACAGCATAAAAACTGAAAGCGAGAAATTTCGTGTCAGTACTCCTTTAAAAAGTTACATGCAACATGACAAATTAATACGTACACGTCTAAGCCAACTCAAAGTAACAAATTCTCTTGGAGAGAGCAAAGTTGAAAGGTCGGCGCCAAAGCTACTGCCTGGTGTCAATTTGTGCTGATGAAACGGAGCAGCGAGCGCTTCGTGATGAGCCTATGCTTCCGCTCTGTGTTTATATGGCGCAAAATATGAGATGTTTAAAATGAGCCCATGCATGCCATACTGCATTCTGCAGTGCCCAGTTAAAATATTGGAGAAGGCTTTGGTTTTCCGTTCGCTTGTAGCCTTCCGAAAACAGAAATAAGAAGCGTTGTTTACACTAATATGCCTGGAACATACGTGGTCGGAGTCTACAAAAACTGTGCGGTTTTATCACTACAGCACACTGAACACAAAATTATTTTAGATTGCATGTGCAGTGTAAGTTCCTCGTGCTGCGCACAGCGCAGTCTGTATCCGATTCTGAGCTATTGACGCGTCTAAGAAAATTAAGTACCCGCCGCTTTGAATCACTTGCTTTGTTGTGGCGCTGCTGAGCCAATGGATGCGGGTTCGATTCCCGGCCACTCCGCCCACTTTTTTTAATGGATGTGAAAACAGAAAACGCCCATGTGTTAGAGATTATGGCGCTAGTTAAAAATCCCCAGGTAGTCAAATTTAATCCGGAGCCCTCATCCGCTGTGCAGCATCGCCGCGTTGAACCCCACAATCAATCTACTCAAGAATTTCAAACTTGTTTGTGTCGTTGACACCGAGCACCAGTCAATGTGGGTCAAGTTGAGTTTTCTCGCAGCAATAGCATTGGGATCCTTGTACCTGTCCAATTGTTTGTACATTTCAAGTAGGAAGTCACAGGGAGCTAGTGGTGGCCTGTAAACTTGAAGTCCACAATGACAATATGTTTCTTTATATGTTGATTTTTTAAAAGAAGGTTTCCAGGCCAGGGCTGACCGCAGGCCGTGAAATGCATGCATGGGGCGCCTTTCCAAAAATCACACGTCATTTCATTGTGTAATCGATATTGGTTATATCATGCATGTGATTGCGGAATCGCGTAATTATCACGCAAATCGTGGCGAGGTCAAGTTTTGAATACAACTGCTGCATCACGGTCGTAACTTAAGCCGCACTCGAGTCTCGCCGAGTGTTACGTAGGCTTTGCGAACTAAGGCACCTAAGCTATACAATTTCGGGTTGTTGCTGCAAAGATTCAGGTCGTCGGTCGGGGATGTGATTTTTGCGGCTGGGTCACCATATAAATGAGCTCAGGCTACCTACCGGCTTTGCTTTTAAATGTACTGTGGAGATGTACACCTTCGCCCATAACAAAATCAATATTGCACTCGCAATAAACATGAGACCTGTCACATTTGATTTTTTTTCTTAAATGCAGTAGAAAAGACGCTGTGGATGGTGTGTAACGGGAGTAACTCTCAATGCTAAAAACAGTGCATAATTTATGCGGCTCTAACTCGCTTTTTTGTGAATCGCAAATTTAGCCAAAAGAATAAGCGTGGTGAAGTACTTTGCTGGTCTGGAAGGTCAAAAAATCAGCTCACAAAATTAAGGTCACGGAAGTAATAAACTTCATTTGCTCCGCTGCAAACGTTTTGTATGAATACAATGCGTCTTCTTAAAAATTGTAGAGTCACAGTTTCTATGCCCAAAATTTCTTATCTGTGATTTCTCGGTGTTTTTTTAACCAAACGGAGTCCCGTCGATAGGTCCAGGTTCTTTTTTTTTTAGTTTTTAATTTCATCCCTGTCACTCCATTCCTTGTTATACAATGACGGCTTAATCTTCGACTAATACGTATTATTGTGTCCATTGCACGTGCAAGGGACGCGACATAACCTCGTGGTTTTTTCGCCGATTACAAGGTATGCCGGCTAGGAAATGAAAGCGTTTTTCCAATGTTTGTATGCCCAGACGTGAGGCCGTACCTGTGAGTAATACGACAGAAACATCACCATCAATGGCAGCATTATAATGATGCACTTACAAAATTTTATTCGAGCATTGATTTTGTTTTTCTGCGAAGATTTTTTTGTGGATAATTTATGCTACATACCAATTTCTTGCCACAAAATTAGGACAGGGTTGAATGGTTGGGTATAATGTTGGTTCGATCCAAGAATGGTTGGATATAATGTTTTAGTTTAGCCCAGGGGTCTCAAACACGCGGCCCGCGGGCCGCATGCGGCCCGCGGATCCTTCTATTGCGGCCCGCGGCCCTCTCATGAGTGGCTTGGTTCATTTATTTTGTGTTTTTTAAGCAAATGCGTGAGTTCGCGCCCTGCTTGCGTAGCCAAAGACGCAGATGGCCAGAGACTGCTCGAAAACGCATGGATATCGTCTTTCACGGTTTGCGTTACCATAGTGGACACGCCTCTTTTCGGGAGACCCTCAATTCGGGCGCCGTTAAGTCGGGTGCACAATGGTCGCAAGCAACTGAGACTTGTGAATCGAGCACTGTATACAGGGCGCACAGGGCTGGGCGAGAACAGGCCGCGGAGAAAGTCTCCGCGGCGTTTTATGACCCTGCGAACGGGGCTGAACGCCGCTAATGAGAAGACGGCACCTTGACCGGATATTTCCAGGCTTCCGCGAAAGTGCAAAAGTTTCCGGGCGTTGTGTTGTGTTTGCGGATATTTGCTTTCCTGTTCGTCTTCGTGTCAAACACTTTTACTTCGCTGCAGATGTGGCGATAAGGGCGCAGCCACGCGTCGGATTCTGCTCCAAAATGCGCCAACGTGCGTTTAGGGGCATGTCGCAGCGTTATTTATGGCCCGGGAGAGAGCAACATCGCGCTGCTGAGGAAAAGACTGCACATTGCACGTCGGAACTGGGTACCTGCAGACATCAAACGCCCCATATCGACACTCAAAACTGAGCGCCTATCCACCGACTCGCAACCTGTTGACAGCACTGTAAAAGGTATAGCGGCGCCCCAAGTCAATCATGATAGAGCGCACTACATAATTGTGCTCCTACGCGCCAGTCGATTCCGTGAATGTGACAGGTGTTTTTTTGACCTGTTGTTTCTTGGAAGATCTGCAAACGACGAAAGTTTATGCTGTGGAAGTCTAACGGGCCACAATGTCGTTGCCCAAGCAGTCTGCAAAACGCAAAGTTGAAGACGAAAACAGGTGCTTTGAAGAGCGATGGGGACCTACTTCTTCGCGGAATCAAGAGACAAGGTGTTGTGCTTAGTCTGCCACCAGACTGTTGCTGTGCCGAATGAGTAGAATTTTCGACGCCAATTCATCTCTTCCCATCACGAGATGTATGGTGCTCTTACTGGCAACGTTCGCGAGCACACCATGACTCAACTGAAGGCCGCGTTGGGAAATCAGCCAAACCTGTTCAAAAGGCGGACAAAGCAAGCCACGAAACGGTAAGGCGAGCTTTGTCATTTCTGAGCTTATCGCCAAATCATCCAAGCCCTTCACTGAAGGTCTTTTCGTGAAGCAGTGCCCGCTCGGAGTCGCTGATGCTACCTCTCCAAGCATGAAAAAAACATTCGAGAAAATAAGCCTCCCTCCAAACACAGTCACCCAGAGAAAGAACGAGATCAGTGGAGACACTGAAAAAGGATTAATGAACCGATGCCACCAGTTCGAACCATTCTCTATTGCAGTGGATGAAAGCACTGACATTGCAGGCAACGCACAATGTGCTGTTTTTGTAAAGGGTGTCGACAAAAACCTGAACGTCACTGGGGAACTCCTGGACTTAATCCCAATGAAAGGCACGACCACAGGGGCAGATATACTTTCTGTTATCGAAAGAGCGGTCGAACACGCTGGACTACAATGGAAAAAGTTGGTTTGTTTGGCTACAGACGGTGCGCCATCAATGGTGCATTCACATTGCCGCGGTCACCGCATTTTGCACCAAGAAGCGCTGTGCAGCAAGTCTCTGCAAATGAAGAGCGTCATGGAAGTCGTAGTCAGCGCAGTGAACTTCATCCGTTCAAGAGCTCTTAACCACCGCAATTTGTAGCTCTTTAAAAGTGGTTGGCAGCGAATGTGGCGAAATTTAGTACCACACAGAGGTGCGATGGCTGAGTCGTGGAAGAGTGCTGAAACGACTTTTTGATCTCTGAGAGGAAATCGACGCCTTCATGAAGACCAAGAACAGGACCATTGTTGAGCTGTCAGACGAAACGTGGCTTCTGTCCCTTGCGTTCCTCACTGATATCACTGATCATTTGAACTGCCTCAACGTTAACTTCAGGGAAAAACAAACTGATCACAAAATGCATGACGACGTTCAGGCCTTTCAATTAAAATTGCATCCTTGGGAGAGACAGATGAGAATTCAGAAATTTGATCATTTGCTAACCCTGAAGTCGCTGGAGAACGTGGACAAGCAATCCTGGGATAAATTGGCTGACCTCCTTCATGATCTCCGAACAGAATTCGAGGGACGCTTCCAAGACATCACCAGCCCCGCCTATGAATTCCGAATTTTTTCGTTGCCGCTTTCGGTGCCGGTGGATGGCGCCGCGCCGGAGCTATAGATGGAACTTCTTTAGCTGCACGCTAACACCCCGTTGAAGCAGACATTTCAGGAAGTGGCTGTACCAAACTTCTACAGGTTTCTTGACGATGCAACTTTCCCGGCGCTACGTAAACAGGATGCCAGGATGATTGCCATGTTCGGAAGCACCTACTTGTGCGAACACCTGTTTTCCTTGTTGAAGGTGAACAAGTCAGCGCTCCGGTCGAGGATGGCTGATGAGCACCTGCGATCGACCATTAGGATCGTTTCCGCGAAAGAAGTTCATGCGGACATTTCTTCTCTAGTCGCAGCCAAGCGTTATCAGGCATCAAGCCAGCATGTTTAGAACAATAGCAGCTGTATTGTTCTTCTCAAGGAATAAAGTTTTGTGACTTTCCTAAGTGATACAATATTTTCTCGTTTATTACTATCAATAACACTTTATTCTAGTAAAATACACAGACGCAGCTGCCTTCAAGCTTTTTTCGTGAGGCATCCAATGCGGTCACCATGTGTTGAAACATATTTGTGGAACAAATATTTTATATTTTCGAATCGGCGTCCCCATTTTAGTCATCCGGTAGATTGGTATCGATATGTGTCTCAAATTCTGACGCCAATGCTATTCAGGGATGACCAAGCATATGTACAACATGTGGGAAAGACCTACTTGTTTCTTTCAAATGGCAGCGTTATCTCACATTTTGTTACCCCGCCCCCCTCGTTTCAACCTTCTTGACTATCCCGGCCCTTGCGGGTCTAAAATTCCTGACTGCGGCCCGCTAACGCATGTGAGTGAGACCCCTGGTTTAGCCATTCAATGGAACAGTTATCTAAGGATGTTAGAGACCATAATGGTAAACACTGGTCATTTAGTTTAGTGGTAAAGAGTAAGCAATAGCTTGTTCATCTAAAAATGGGGCAGTTTGCACTGGTTTTGATTGCGCCACTTATTTTTGGCATTCTTATCAGCCATAACTTGAACTATCCACTAGGCCGACAACGGTATATCGCAAATATTTCCCGTTGACTTCGGCAGTAGGCATAAAAAAACCACTCGCATCTGCGTATTAAGGCAATACCATATACAACCTGCACGCGGGCACCAAGTGGGAAAGCGACTGCTAAAGTCATTGGCATCAATTGGCGGTGAGATGTTTGAGTGGCGCCCCCTGGCTCTGACGGCGGCTTAGGGACTCGCGCCGCTGTCGTCTGCTACACTCCGCTTGTGAGGGGCAGCAGTGCCTGGGCTTGAAATCACCAGCTTCGTTGCTGTAGTGCGTTAAAAATCGTATGGGTATAATGTTGGTTGGATCCAAGAATGATTGGATATAATTTTTTAGTTTAGCCATTCAATGGAACAGTTATCTAAGGATGTTAGAGACCGTAATGGTAAACACTGGTCATTTATTTTAGTGGTAAAAAATAAGCAATAGCTTGTTCATCTATAAAAGGGGGCAGTTTGAACTGGTTTTGATTGCGCCACTTATTTTTGGCATTCTTATCAGCCATAACTTGAACTATCCACTAGGCCGACAACGGTATATCGCAAATGTTTCCCGTTGACTTCGGCAGTAGGCATAAAAAAACCACTCGAAGCATCTGCGTATTAAGGCAATACCATATACAACCTGCACGCGGGCACCAAGTGGGAAAGCGACTGCTAAAGTCATTGGCATCAATTGGCGGTGAGATGTTTGAGTGGCACCCCCTGGCTCTGACGGCGGCTTAGGGACTCGCGCCGCTTTCCTCTGCTACACTCCGCTTGTGAGGGGCAGCAGTGCCTGGGCTTGAAATCACCAGCTTCGTTGCTGTAGTGCGTTAAAAAGCGTATTTCTAGTGACTAAGTTATTTTGCCAGCTTCTGATGCATCTGAATAATTTGAAGCTGTATCCCCCACAAGTTTGCAACACACGAAGAGATAGATAACATCTTCCTTCAGAGTATCGGTCAGAAGATTGTGTGTAACTCGTCCTTTCTTCCTTATTCGCGAGGATCAGCGATCAGAGCTTCTCGATAAGTCTTCAAAATGCATAGGCTTCCCTGCAGTATTTTTGAGATGCTCCTATGAAGACTCAACAGTTTAATGCTACCTACCAAGCAGCGGCCTCTACACGCGCGTCGCACAGCAGGAAATAAAGCGGCTTTCTTCTGTTTCTTTCGTTGTTGTCTTGTATCAGATTAACGTTTCTTGCTTTTTTTCTGCCCAACGCATTAATTTTTCTGCGCCGTCACCAACTTCTTTTTATGAGGTTTCGGGATGTCTGGGAGGCTCACAAAGGTCATGTGGATACTTCCTTCATGTTGTATGTCATACATTCCCTACTTTACAGATTGGCTTTCATTACGGCTGCGTGCAAGAAGGTGCATATCCGCAACGTGCTTTGTTTATTCAAATGCAAATACAATGAGAAGGTCTGTGCTACGCCCCCGCGATCGCGCCCTAAACGACGTGGTCCACAGTACTCGAAGGCGGCTTTTGTGCTCCGAATTTCTATCGTAATTATATCGTTATCATAACGAACTGACTCTCAACTCGAACAATGATGACAACAGTGTTGAAGGCATGATATATTCGCTAACTAACGTAATAAATAGTATACCTACATATATTACAAGAATCGAAACCGAAGAAGAATTCCAAGTAGCTCTTTATTGCTTTTCAACCCTTCCAGGCGCGAAGAACAAATCCTATTCTACTCGGGATGGCGTTCTATGATTTGAAGAAAATTACTTTTACTCTCTTGTCTTGGACTGAGGACCCGTCCCACTAACCAGACCGATTTAATCGTTAAATAAAGTTTTCCTCTCCTCCCCTTCTTCCTCCTCCTCCTCTTGAGTGCAGTTTTCCTATAACGCATATCCGAATATCGGGAAGATATGGCTGTGCAAAATATTCCGAAATATCCCTCCAGGTCTTAACAAACATATATGTGTTACTATAAATTTAACGAAGACGTGACTCGTTTTGCTCAATAAACCTCCATACTGGTTAGATGCCTGGTATAGAATCAGCACGCGCGTATATACACACTGGGTTATTTCGAACTCAACCTACAGTTTTTGCAGTCTGTAGTTCATGTCGGCAAATTTTCATGCCTTGACAACGTAAAGTGATGTGACAAAACACGTTCGAGCGTTCGGCAAGGTTGCAAAAACTGTTTTACCTTACATATGATTACCGGGAATCGTGATGCCTTCTGCCAAAGCCGACAGCCCTGAAGGCCTAGAATTTGTTTTGGTCTTCCATTTTCGCTGTTGTCGGTTATTAGCAGCTGGCTGTTCCTTTTGTTCGAATGCTTACTTGAGAAGCTGGCGCCTAGCTCCGACTCTTCGCACTCCGCTCAGGACCGGCTTCGCAAGGAATGGGGTGGCGCCGGCAATGTTTCTCCCGTAGCGGTATCCAAAACTATACTTTAATTGACGATGCATGAGTTAGTGTATGCGATTTTAAGCCTATTATTATGATAAAAAGTTATCCACACGCCAATTCTGGTGCGGACAAGCATCAGACGTTGACCGAGCTCAAAGAAACAGCAGGGAGAGCGAGCCTGAGTGAAGCAGACGACAAATGCGAGAATCCCTAAGCTGACGTCACGGAGGCGGGCTTCGCAGCGCCGCCTGTGTTCGCACTCACCGCCAATACCACTCGTACCAAAAACCAACTGACGGAAACTGTAGTATTTGAGGGTAGTGGTGTCGTTACGTCATTACAAGCTCACGTATAGACTGACAGGTGGAATAGGAATAGTTCAGGACAGTAAAAGAGCGTGGGTGAGTGTCGACGGGTAGAACTGCATAGGAGTGGTATCAGCGACAACATTACGCCACGATTTTGCGCTCAAAGTGCATATAAAGAGGCTGCAGTGCCCCGAGTAAATTTGTATCCTAACGCAGTGCATTGGCTAGTATGTACCGCCAGCTTTCTTTGCTTTGTCTTTCATGACTGCAACCAACAGACTCAGCACATTTGGGGTCTTCAGGAAAGACCAAACTACAAAGCAACGAATGCCCCGAGCGCGTGCAATTATGCTTAAACTTTGCATTGAAGAACCACACTTGCCCAATCTATGATGTTCCAAGACGAAAACGAAAACAAGAAAACTTTCAGTAGTTTGTCATACTTTTGCGTGTCGTGCTGTCCCCTTGTCGTATTTTTGCCGTGTCGTCATTCTGGTCTTAAGTCGTGTGTGGTATTGGTATTCTAATTTGATATTGCGTCGCGCGAATTTCTGTCTTGTCGTGATCCTCCTGTTCCGTCAGTTGTAGCACATTGTTTGAATGTTATTCCTATGGGGAAGAGTAGCGTAAACGGGAGTTCTGTTTTGACTCAGGAATGCGTGCCCTTGCGAAAATTGACTTTGTCGTTGCATCAGAAATGGGTTTCGTAAGCACAGATTGCTTTGCCGTTACAGTAGAACTTCTGTTGTCATAACAAAGTTTTTGTCTTGCGCCGCGAATGCTTGTTAGGTTTCTGCGGTATTACTGGTGTCATTCGAGACGGGATTCAGAACACATCCCAAATTGTTTTACATCCATGTTCCTATGTTAGGTGAGCAAAACATGTCGATCACAAGGAATGGGCTCTTTCACGAGGTATAGAGTCGCCGCGTAGCAAAGACGCCAGTGGGCCGCTTCCATGAGGTCTTTATTGATTAGTATTCTCGCTTTGCTTACTGCGGAGAAATATGTACAGTGGGGGCATATCTTCTTCACAGGAGTATAGCTAGGCTATCGAAATTTGTACAGACGCCGCAGACGAGCAGCGCCAGTGGGCCGATTGCATGAAATTTTTCTTCAAAAGATTTATTTGCCGCATGCCCTTTGGACGGCACAGATTTATAGCCGGGTCCAATTCCATCGTTACGGCACAATGGCAACCCTCCGGAAACTTTCTCGGCTTCCTCCGTAGTTCAGGTTTCGTCAACACTCTTTAACAGTAGTGAACATCGGTGATACGTGTGATATAGAACCACGTTCCTCATCTTTAAACTCTTAACCTCTGTGGAATGTCAAAGTGAACATTTCGCGTGTGTATGTCTTCATCATGGCTGCGATGGTAACGCTGAATGTGCCGCGTTCCCGTGAGACTACTCCGTGATCTGAGAACTCTGTTCAACTTGAAGCGAACATTTCCTCGAGTATACTTCAACATTTTCTTTTATTACCAAACTCCTAAACTTGCTTGCGACTCCAATTGCCACCATACTTTTTCTTTTTCTGATTTTTCCTTTTTTCTATCTTCCCTTCTTCCTTTTATTTTTCTTTTCTTGTTTTTTTTTTCTCAATCGTTTCATTTTTCACCTGACGTAGCATGTCAGGCTCTTTGCTGGGCAAACCTCGTCAGTATCATTAAACCATTCTCTCTCTCTCTCTCTCTCTCTCTCTCTCTCTCTCTCTCTCTCTCTCTCTCTCTCTCTCTCCGGAAACTGTAGAGGTGCCACGTTAAAGCAGTTCCAAGCGGATCGCTTTTGAATGAGGCCTTTACTGATTGCCTTTTATTCCCACATGGTTTAAGGCCGGCGAGGATTTATCGCAGCGGGCATCCCTTTTTCCCGGGACATAGCTAGGCTCGACAGCCTTCTGGAGGAGCCACATGGAAGCAGCGCCACTGGGCTGCTTCAATAAAGCCTTTATTACTATTTGCATTTATTTCCCGAATGGTTTATGGCCGGTTTATAGCAAGGGGCATTCCTTCTTCAAAGGAGTATAGCTACGCTCGAGAACGTTCTGGAGGAGCCAATGTGGAGCCTGTGCCAGTGGGCCGCCTAAATGAGGCTTTAATTCATTGCATTTTGTTCCCGCATGGTTTATAGCCAGAAGTTATTTATATCAGGGGGCATCCTTTCCTCAAGGGAGTACAGATAGGCTAGAGAACGTTCTAGAGACGGCGGGTTAAAGCGGTGCCTGTGGGGCTCTTGGATGAGGCCTTTGTTTATTGTGATTTCTTCTTGCATTGTTTATGTCCGGCAAGTATTTACAGCAGGGGGCACCCCCCTTCACGGTAGTGTAGCTACGCTCCAGACAGATATAAAGGTGCCACGTGTGAGCGGCGTCACTAGGCTGTTGTATGAGGTCTTCTTTATTGCATTTTCTTACCGCGTGGCTCATCGCCGGCTAGGATATATAGTTGGGGGCATATATTTAAGAAAAGAAGATAAGAAAATATAAGATAAGAGGATAAGATAAAAAGAAAGATAAGAAGATAAGAAAAAGATACACGCAATAAAGAGTTAATTTTTGGGACAGTGGATAATATACCATAATAGTGATTGTTTTACAGCAAAAGCAAAGTAACTTACACCAACAAGTCAAAAACTAAACATTCAACCAGAACAGAAATCACAAAGGACCATAAGATGACCACACAGTTGGGAGGTTTTCATTCGATATAAACACAGACAACACGGTACAGTGCTAAATCAATTTTCCGCAAGGAAGAGAGCTTTCATAGTTTTTTTTAGACTGTGTTTTGAAACATCGGTATGTAAGAGATCTAAGATCTCAGGGTACTGATTCAGTAACCCGGGTATTTGAGAAGCCAATCGCTGCTCCCCATAACCTGTCTTTGAATATGGTGCGAGATTTAGGCGCACGTTAAAGATACCCGGGTGGTCAAATTTAATCCGGAGCCCTCCACTACGGTGCGCCTCATCGCCTGCGTTGCGTCGTCGCGTTAAACCCTACAATCAAACGTCAAGACAGCACTTGCGGTGGTGCCGCTTGAACTAGAGGTCTCTTCGATTTGGCTTGCACTGGCTGCACTAGTTCCGAAAAGTGCCGCTGCGGTGCCGGCCGGTGCCGCAAGCGTGCAGCGCCGGTTCAGGAAGTGCAGGTGCAGCCGCGACACTAGCGCGCACCGGATACAACCAAAACGAGGACACAAGTGTAGGCCTGCAGCAGCCGGGAGACGCGAACGTGTGCTTTGTGAATCGCGAGCATGGATCGTCAGTCAGAGATGGCACTTTTCGATGCTGCCGCGCAGCTGCTCGAATCCGACAGCGACGACATGGAGTGCAGTGACAGTGATCCGTGCAGTGACTCGGACGACGAGTTCGACGATGTGTGCGTTTTGGTGGCGTGCGCGTTGGTACGGGAAGACGCCAATCGTGTGCCTGACTACGATCACGTTGTCAGCAGGTACAACGAGCGAGAATTCAAGAGGCTTTTCAGGCTGTCGAGGGAGACTTTTGATTGCCTGAGCTCCAGATTCAGCGCTTCGGCGTACTATCCTAGCGCAGTGCAAGGCCGGCGACAAATATCAGCCCAAAAGACGTGCCTCATTGCGCTTGCGTACATCGGCTCGCAAGTGTCGATGTACGCGATCGGGGACAAGTTCGACGTGACGGAGTCGTCGGTGCATGCCTGCATCACACGGGTCATTCACTTCCTCCAGCGCAATTAGCGCTGGAAGTCATCAGCTGGCCAAGTAGCGGGGAGGAAAGTGACTCGCATCAAGGCCGGATTTCTAGCCAAGAGCGGTGGAAAGGGCCCTAGAAATGCCATTGGCTGCATCGACGGGTCGCATATAGAAATACCGACGCCAAGCGAATCGGCCCAGTCGTATTTCAACCGCAAGAAGTGGCCTTCTATCATCTTGCAAGGCATCTGCGATGATAGAAATAAGTTTCAAAACGTGTTCATCGGGTTTCCCGGGCTCGGCGCACGACGCCCGCGTCCTGAGAGAGATTCCCCTTCTTCGAACGCGCAGCCGTCGAGTGCGGGGGAGAGCTACATTCTTGGGGACAGCGCGTACCCCTTGATGCCGTGGCTCATGACCCCGTTCAGGGACAACGAGGGCACATTTCCCACGTGGAAAAGCAACTTCAACAGGCGACATAGCCAGCAGAGAGTGGCTATTGAGAACACGTTCGGGCTCCTGAAGCAGCGTTTCAGGAGGCTCTACTTCGTAGACGCCAAAACTGTTGAGCAGTCCTGCTACGTTGTGATGGCTGCGTGCGTTCTGCACAACTTGTGCAACGACGAGAGGGACTTCCTGCAGGAGCTGACGTCATTGCGCCATGATGATGATGTGGGCAACGACGCCTCCGAAGGGGACTTCGACTTCAACCAGCCAGGCTACGCCCAGGCTGTGAGAGATTTCATTGCTAAAGAGCAATGCTAATTGTGGACACCCCTGCCCTGCCAACGCAAAGTTGACATGGAAGTGCCCGCGTATCCGACATCACTGAAACTGCTATGTTGTTGAAGTGCGTGCACTGTGAAAGGCCGGGAACTATCTGAGAAAGGGTAACGTTCACATCATGCGCAAGCCATGTATATAGAGGAACATTTGTATGAACAAAGTGGGCAGTGCTAGGAGAAACACCTGCATGAAATTAAAGAGTGTGGTGCTGACACGACTTTACTGGGTGTTTTACGCGTCTTCCTTCTTAGCAAAATTAGCAGATCTATGTCAACTGCGGTCAAACGTCTGCATGTGCTCATGGTGCTCTGCCTTTGCTTCTCACCAGGCAAGCTTCGGCGGCATCTGACAAGAAGGGGGTTCCCTATAGAGTGGTCAGAACTGTTGAGCAGTCCTGCTACATTGTAATGGCTGCGTGTGTGCGGCACAACATGTGCAAAGATGAGAGAGCCTTCTTGCAGGAGCTGACGTCATTGTGGAAAGATGATGTGGGCAACGACGACTGCAGTCGTCGACTTCGACTACAGTCTCCCGGGTTACAGCCGGTCTCGGATTTCATTGCGAAGGAGCAGTGCTAGTAGCGGACACCTATGCTCTTCCAACGGCAGTTAAACATGAAACTGCTTTGTTTCAGTGTATATACCACGTCACTGAAGCTGCCATGTTAAACTGCATGCACTGTGAAAGGCTGGGAACTATCCGAGAAAGGGTGGTGTTCACATCATGTGCAAGCAATGTATATACAGAAACATTTGCATGAAAAAAGAAAGGGCAGTGCTAGAAAAGCATTCGCATGAAATTAAAGAGCATGTGGAGCTGACAACGATTTTATTCAGCGTTGGACGCTGCTCCCTTTTTGGCAAGGAGATCTAGGAGGCGGTCAAATCTCTCCATACGCTCCTCATGGCGCTTTGCCCTTGCCTCCTCCCACTTTTGCCTTGCTTCAAAGGCTTTTTCTCTGGCCTCCTGTCGTTTGGCCCTGGCCTCCCCCATCTTTTGTAGCGTCTCCAGGAGGGGGCTCAGCTGCGTTCTGCTGCGCCGCATTCTCTTTGGTGCGGGGCCACCCTCACTCTGCACCGGCACGTCCCCAGAAGGTCCTCCTCCAGAACGCTCAACCGGCACTGGCAGGTTGTCGGGAAGTCCTGTGGCTGCAGTACTGGCCCTGTAGTGTATATGGACAAACGTCACACCACTTCCAGCGCTCTGCTTACACTATGAAATTTTCACTTACCCTGGGTTCCCTCCTGGGAGAATTGCCTTCCCAGGCTCCAAGAGTATCCTCGGGTTCATGTTGTGCTGCTTTTCGAGGATTGCAGCAAGCTCCCTGTGAGAACGTTTCAGTGGTTAAACCAGTGAATAGGTTAATGGGGTCCCGAGGTGGCTCAGGGTGTGAGGGATGCCAAAAACGTTGAACAGTTAAATATATAATTCCAACTTACTCCTCGTGTTCGCAACTTGCGGGGTGACGGCCAGAGGAATTGTTATTTTTTTTGGTCTTCTTGTAGGACCGCTCCAACGATTTCCATTTATTTTCCACTTGTGTGGCGGTCATGGAGCAACTGAATTCCGCGTTTATCAGCTCTGTCAGCTTCAGCCAGAGCTGTTTTCTTGTCCTAAACACAAAAGTAAAGCACAGTTGAAAAAGTGTATAGGTAAAGTAAAGTAGCACTTGACTGACACGAGTTGCATCCTAGGAATGCACAACGTTTTATATAGAACTTTCTTAATGTAATATGGGCGCTGTTCTATCAGAATATTTCCATTTTGACTGCCACATATTCGAAGAGCTTCAGCCTTGCGCAAGGAATTTTAAATTGTTTGGAACTACAAATCCGAGCGGCAGTGCCAGCGCCCCGGTATGTACAGTTTATTTGCAGTTACTGCACAGTGGCATCCTGTACATAATTTTTGCACACAAAGGATGACATACCGGAGGGTTCTCGATTTGCCCACCAAGTCCTTCAGCTCGCCATACTGTGCCAGGAAGAACTTCGTTCTTCGGGCGCTCCACAGTTCCGGCTCATCAGCCAGTGCGGCCGCAGAGGTGTCGCCGTCACTGGCTGCAGAAGTCGGCGGTTGTGACGGAGGGGGCGAATTCTCGTCTCCTCCCGCCGTAAACCGCAGCGTGACGTGCTGCCCGTCTGCAAAAGTACACACGGTCGCCACAGCTTAAAACGATGTCTTTAAGCCGCAAACTGAGACCCAAAGCAACGCGACGAGGCCGATGTGGCAACGACCGCAAATAAGCCACTCTTGACCGCTACCACGTGTTTATCGCCGGCATGCAGCATCACTTACCGATTGTCTCGTACAGGTAACCACTGCCGTCCTGCATAGGCGAACCGTCTGTATTAAAACGTAGATACACGTCTGTCGGCACGCCGTCGATAACGACGCGCAGCGTCGTCTGCTCCTCGTTTGGCGGCACGTACTCCATCCTGCTGCACTAAACGGCACCACCTTTTCCGCAAGTGCAGGGCTAGCAAGAACTAGTGCCGAGGTGGGTCTGCACTGAAGCGGCACCTTCGCAAAACGAGGACACAAGTGTAGGCCTGCAGCAGCCGGGAGACGCGAACGTGTGCTTTGTGAATCGCGAGCATGGATCGTCAGTCAGAGATGGCACTTTTCGATGCTGCCGCGCAGCTGCTCGAATCCGACAGCGACGACATGGAGTGCAGTGACAGTGATCCGTGCAGTGACTCGGACGACGAGTTCGACGATGTGTGCATTTTGGTGGCGTGCGCGTTGGTACGGGAAGACGCCAATCGTGTGCCTGACTACGATCACGTTGTCAGCAGGTACAACGAGCGAGAATTCAAGAGGCTTTTCAGGCTGTCGAGGGAGACTTTTGATTGCCTGAGCTCCAGATTCAGCGCTTCGGCGTACTATCCTAGCGCAGTGCAAGGCCGGCGACAAATATCAGCCCAAAAGACGTGCCTCATTGCGCTTGCGTACATCGGCTCGCAAGTGTCGATGTACGCGATCGGGGACAAGTTCGACGTGACGGAGTCGTCGGTGCATGCCTGCATCACACGGGTCATTCACTTCCTCCACGCAATTAGCGCTGAAGTCATCAGCTGGCCAAGTAGCGGGGAGGAAGTGACTCGCATCAAGGCCGGATTTCTAGCCAAGAGCGGTGGAAAGGGCCCTAGAAATGCCATTGGCTGCATCGACGGGTCGCATATAGAAATACCGACGCCAAGCGAATCGGCCCAGTCGTATTTCAACCGCAAGAAGTGGCCTTCTATCATCTTGCAAGGCATCTGCGATGATAGAAATAAGTTTCAAAACGTGTTCATCGGGTTCCCGGGCTCGGCGCACGACGCCCGCGTCCTGAGAGAGAGTCCCTTCTTCGAACGCGCAGCCGTCGAGTGCGGGGAGAGCTACATTCTTGGGGACAGCGCGTACCCCTTGATGCCGTGGCTCATGACCCCGTTCAGGGACAACGAGGGCACATTTCCCACGTGGAAAAGCAACTTCAACAGGCGACATAGCCAGCAGAGAGTGGCTATTGAGAACACGTTCGGGCTCCTGAAGCAGCGTTTCAGGAGGCTCTACTTCGTAGACGCCAAAACTGTTGAGCAGTCCTGCTACGTTGTGATGGCTGCGTGCGTTCTGCACAACTTGTGCAACGACGAGAGGGACTTCCTGCAGGAGCTGACGTCATTGCGCCATGATGATGATGTGGGCAACGACGCCTCCGAAGGGGACTTCGACTTCAACCAACCAGGCTACGCCCAGGCTGTGAGAGATTTCATTGCTAAAGAGCAATGCTAATTGTGGACACCCCTGCCCTGCCAACGCAAAGTTGACATGGAAGTGCCCGCGTATCCGACATCACTGAAACTGCTATGTTGTTGAAGTGCGTGCACTGTGAAAGGCCGGGAACTATCTGAGAAAGGGTAACGTTCACATCATGCGCAAGCCATGTATATAGAGGAACATTTGTATGAACAAAGTGGGCAGTGCTAGGAGAAACACCTGCATGAAATTAAAGAGTGTGGTGCTGACACGACTTTACTGGGTGTTTTACGCGTCTTCCTTCTTAGCAAAATTAGCAGATCTATGTCAACTGCGGTCAAACGTCTGCATGTGCTCATGGTGCTCTGCCTTTGCTTCTCACCAGGCAAGCTTCGGCGGCATCTGACAAGAAGGGGGTTCCCTATAGAGTGGTCAGAACTGTTGAGCAGTCCTGCTACATTGTAATGGCTGCGTGTGTGCGGCACAACATGTGCAAAGATGAGAGAGCCTTCTTGCAGGAGCTGACGTCATTGTGGAAAGATGATGTGGGCAACGACGACTGCAGTCGTCGACTTCGACTACAGTCTCCCGGGTTACAGCCGGTCTCGGATTTCATTGCGAAGGAGCAGTGCTAGTAGCGGACACCTATGCTCTTCCAACGGCAGTTAAACATGAAACTGCTTTGTTTCAGTGTATATACCACGTCACTGAAGCTGCCATGTTAAACTGCATGCACTGTGAAAGGCTGGGAACTATCCGAGAAAGGGTGGTGTTCACATCATGTGCAAGCAATGTATATACAGAAACATTTGCATGAAAAAAGAAAGGGCAGTGCTAGAAAAGCATTCGCATGAAATTAAAGAGCATGTGGAGCTGACAACGATTTTATTCAGCGTTGGACGCTGCTCCCTTTTTGGCAAGGAGATCTAGGAGGCGGTCAAATCGCTCCATACGCTCCTCATGGCGCTTTGCCCTTGCCTCCTCCCACTTTTGCCTTGCTTCAAAGGCTTTTTCTCTGGCCTCCTGTCGTTTGGCCCTGGCCTCCCCCATCTTTTGTAGCGTCTCCAGGAGGGGGCTCAGCTGCGTTCTGCTGCGCCGCATTCTCTTTGAGGTCCTCCTCCAGAACGCTCAACCGGCACTGGCAGGTTGTCGGGAAGTCCTGTGGCTGCAGTACTGGCCCTGTAGTGTATATGGACAAACGTCACACCACTTCCAGCGCTCTGCTTACACTATGAAATTTTCACTTACCCTGGGTTCCCTCCTGGGAGAATTGCCTTCCCAGGCTCCAAGAGTATCCTCGGGTTCATGTTGTGCTGCTTTTCGAGGATTGCAGCAAGCTCCCTGTGAGAACGTTTCAGTGGTTAAACCAGTGAATAGGTTAATGGGGTCCCGAGGTGGCTCAGGGTGTGAGGGATGCCAAAAACGTTGAACAGTTAAATATATAATTCCAACTTACTCCTCGTGTTCGCAACTTGCGGGGTGACGGCCAGAGGAATTGTTATTTTTTTTGGTCTTCTTGTAGGACCGCTCCAACGATTTCCATTTATTTTCCACTTGTGTGGCGGTCATGGAGCAACTGAATTCCGCGTTTATCAGCTCTGTCAGCTTCAGCCAGAGCTGTTTTCTTGTCCTAAACACAAAAGTAAAGCACAGTTGAAAAAGTGTATAGGTAAAGTAAAGTAGCACTTGACTGACACGAGTTGCATCCTAGGAATGCACAACGTTTTATATAGAACTTTCTTAATGTAATATGGGCGCTGTTCTATCAGAATATTTCCATTTTGACTGCCACATATTCGAAGAGCTTCAGCCTTGCGCAAGGAATTTTAAATTGTTTGGAACTACAAATCCGAGCGGCAGTGCCAGCGCCCCGGTATGTACAGTTTATTTGCAGTTACTGCACAGTGGCATCCTGTACATAATTTTTGCACACAAAGGATGACATACCGGAGGGTTCTCGATTTGCCCACCAAGTCCTTCAGCTCGCCATACTGTGCCAGGAAGAACTTCGTTCTTCGGGCGCTCCACAGTTCCGGCTCATCAGCCAGTGCGGCCGCAGAGGTGTCGCCGTCACTGGCTGCAGAAGTCGGCGGTTGTGACGGAGGGGGCGAATTCTCGTCTCCTCCCGCCGTAAACCGCAGCATGACGTGCTGCCCGTCTGCAAAATTACACACGGTCGCCACAGCTTAAAACAATGTCTTTAAGCCGCAAACTGAGACCCAAAGCAACGCGACGAGGCCGATGTGGCAATGACCGCAAATAAGCCACTCTTGACCGCTACCACGTGTTTATCGCCGGCATGCAGCATCACTTACCGATTGTCTCGTACAGGTAACCATTGCCGTCCTGCATAGGCGAACCGTCTGTATTAAAACGTAGATACACGTCTGTCGGCACGCCGTCGATAACGACGCGCAGCGTCGTCTGCTCCTCGTTTGGCGGCACGTACTCCATCCTGCTGCACTAAGCGGCACCACCTTTTCCGCAAGTGCAGGGCTAGCAAGAACTAGTGCCGAGGTGGGTCTGCACTGAAGCGGCACCTTCGCAAAACGAGGACGGAAGTGCAGAGGGCGCGCGGCACCGGAAAAACGAGGACGACGGTGCTGCACCCCTTGAACTGGTGCAGCTAGTGCAGCCAAATCGAAGAGACCTTAGATTCCATTGGCCTAGTGCTCAAGGGCACAAGGCGAATGATGTCCCGTCCTAGAAGATGCCACGAACTGTGTTGGGTACAGTGGAGGAGACGAAGGCGGCCATGAAAATTAAAAATGGTGGGGAGTACATACAGCGGGCTGCTCCTTGTTGGAATCAGATTCTGTGGCAGGCGCTGCACGAGGAGTCTGCAGAGAATTGACGGATCCGACTTCTGACGGCTATTCGCCTGAATCAGTTTTTTGGGGATCCTACAGACAGGCAACCACTGTTGCGCGGCGGTCACTGGCATTGGTACGCTCAACGATATGGTACGCATATTCATTACGGGGTTTGTGGCAGTTAACTTCGCGCTCACCAAAGCTTTGTACGCCCAGTCCAAAGCAATCCACAGCGAGTGCATACGAGTGATATGGTGTTTCCAAGGCACTTCAGAATCAAAGAAATGTACCTGCCTGCGAGGGTTTCTTTTCTACGGTGGGATATACCAGAGATTACTTGAGGACGTAGTATTTAGACTAGCAACAGGCAGTTCAGGGGCACAGAATCAGCACTTCATTAACGGACCTGGAATTTTCGAGGCACCATTTTTACCTTCAACTCTTCTGTTGTCGCTTGCTGCGAGAGCGCTCGCGCCCTGGGGCAATCTGGACGGCCTTCAACAAGGCACAGAACACAGAAGATTATGCCACAACTGTCGTGTATGCAACTGTTAAAGGTAGTTCGATGTTCAATCAAGCCACCGATGATGCGTCATCAAACCCCGTCGCGGTCACTTGTGCAGATGTGTTCGCTTGGACGAGACAGATATTTTAGTTTTGCACTGCGCCGAACACATTTTTTGCGTACTTGTGGCAGTACACGCTGTACACCAAATGCAGAACTGCTACAAAGAGAAGAAACGTTACCGCTCGGCCTTATCTTTCATTGTTACACCAAAGAAATGGTGTCCGAGCCCAATAGCCCCCTCGTCTTCGGATCCTCTTGGGACCTAATCATGACAATTTCCAACAGGCTGTGCACCACAAAACTGTTTGTTGCGTGCATAAACAACATTCCGATTTTTGAGGGTGGCGTGTCAGTGATGCAGCCCACGCGTGGCCGAGCGGAGCAGCATGTGTCTGCCACCAACCTTCCATCCCTTCTTCCTAGCATGGCGTGGCACGGCGGGCGGCAGAGCCACGACTCTGCGAAACCAGTGGGCAACGACCGGAGCGCAACACGCAATAACCCAAAAGTCTTCCAGAACTGTAAATTCCGGCGAAGACTTAGAACAGAACATTGGAAATGGTTGTATTTTTACAAAAACGGGGCTCGCTATCCAGCGCGCATACTTCCACGATCCACACTCAGCCCACCCCTAGTAGGCTCCTCATTCCACTCGCTGAGGAGATCCCGTTTGCACCAATCGCTTGGCGAATGGAGGGAGCTCGCGACACCAAGAAGATATAGCCTTTAGAAGATAGAGCTTTGAGTACTGCACGTCGTCTTTCCGTTGCGACCACACCAAAAGGATAGTACCATGTCTCGTTGGAATTTCGCAAATGCAACTATGACACACCAGCCAAAGTACACACCCCCATAGCAAAAACAACAGCGCATAAAAAAAGAACGTATGTCAAGAAAGAGACAAACACATATGCTTTGTTTGTGTTCTTATTGTCTTCCATTTCACTGTTGTTCGCTGTTTCTTTTTTCTGCCATGATTGAACATCGATTGAACATCGATTGAACATGATTCAACATCGATTCACACTTCAGTAGACGTCCCCACATCCATTACGTCCTTTTCTTAGCCCTGAGAAGGCGTTCAGTGCCCTACTTTAAAAAAAATCTTGGTGATGATGTTGGGCCGTTTGTGGCACAAGGTCAACTTGGGCAAAAAAAAAACAGTGCCAGAATGGTGAATTAATAACGATCTAAATAGAGCTACTATTCGATCTAACGACATAAATAACAGGTAATGAAGATGGCTGGTTGAGAGGTGCAGGGTATGAATATGGGCAATGTGAAATAATGTTCAGAAATTGAATCTCCGCCAGACCATGGCCAGACGCTTAAAGGAGCCATGAAGAGAAAATGCAAGTTGGTTTTATTCGAAAGATTTCCGGATACAAACGGTGCTTTATTCACTGAGAAATTAAACAATTTAGGTTAAAAGTTTGATTTTCCCGCTCAATCGTGCGTTTTCGTGGTCCCAAATGACATCACAGGAACCGACCGCTCTGCAGCCTAGAGTACCTTCATTCACGCATCCGCCGTACAGGGTAGAGACACGTATACGCTGGCGCCGCCATTTTCGGTTGCTCGCTCGCCGCCGAAGCAAGTAATTGTGTCAAAACCACGCTAAAATTATCGCCGCAACGCGGTTTACTGAAGAAGTTTGAATCATATTGTCTGTTTCGCGTTGCTAGGTCTCGTGGGAAACGAAAATAATAACGTGTTGAGCCCGTTGGCCCAATTGCGGCGGCACGGGACCGTTCAAAGGTTGTCTCCACCCTGTACAGCGGTGTTGGTTTGTTCCGGCGTTTCTTTACGTTCCGTAACCTAGATGGCGCCACAATACCGTGGCAAGCGTTTGGTTTGTTTTTGCCCGCATTTAAACCTGGCTTGTTTTTGTTCTGGGAGAAAATATTCGTTCCCTGAAACAGTGCTCGTTCGACAAATGGGGTCACGTAAGACACCGTTGCTTGCGTCAATCGGCCAGTGCCCTAAATTTAAGCGTAAATCGCTCGTTCGTCTAGTTTGTAAGCTCTACCTAATTTGCGTCTCCTTCTGCCAGCCTCCGCCAATCGCAGAGCTTAGCTCATGTGACATCATAGGTTCTGTTGCGGGAAATGAGCTGGTGGGTCGCATGACCAATTTCCTCCCGTTTTTCCCTAATTATGTACCTGATTTGAGGCGCAGTTTACGTTTAAAAGTGGTGCCAGTATGATTCTAACCAGACAATCTTTTGATATGAACCAAACTTGGTGTTTTTCTCCTTCATGGCTCCTTTAAAGGAGCCATGAAGAGAAAATACAACAATCGTTTACTTTGAAAGAACTAGGATTCAGTATCTCATAGCATCCTCGATAAACCGCACCGGTGCGCACCGGTGTGCACCGGTGCGCCTTTTCATCCTCGATAAACCGCACCGGTGTGCACCATCTGTCCTCGATAAACCGGGGCGCACCGTCGTGGGGGCAATTTTTGGTTGCACAGCCGCGCACCGTGAAAGTCGACGGTGCGCCGGCGTGCAATCCCATGAGCCATCATGGTTTTCGGTCGTAAACATTGGATTCCCCGTCTCAAGTCTGCTTGTTGTCGTTCTTCGCCATGGAGGAAAACGAAGCTAGTCTAGCGATGGAGCCTTTGCGGAAGCGTAGGCGATTTGCTGCTGTGATAGAAGAGTTTCTGGCGAGCTCCTCGGACAGCGAAGACGACGAGTTGGTGGCTGCAGTAGCAGAAAACCAACGTGACGATGTGCCGAAGGTCACAGAGTTTATTGACGGAGTCGTGAGGCGCTTCGACGACTTTCAGGTAAGGCACGCATATAGCAGATCCCTTTGAAAGTATTTGTGGCAGTAAATATACAGTAGCTTTCACTGTTCTGTAAGGCGTTTTTTTGTTGTTGTCGTTCTGTGCAGTTCCGGAAGCACTTCAGAGTGCCTCGAAAGGTGTGCTGCAGCGTAATAGCAGAATATGAGAGTTCCAGATTTTATTATAAGGCCACTGGGCGCGGACCTTACACGCAAAAAACTGCAGAAGAGCACGTGCTGTCGTTCCTATGGTAAGTGCCTCATATGGTGCCTGGTGACGTGTATACAAGAATTCAATTTTGGTCTTTAGGTTTGCCGCGAACAAAACCAGCGAAAGGGCGGTCGCGGTCTTATTTGGCATGGCCGAAAGCACCCTTCACGGCATCATCGGCAGGGTGGCAAGTTTCCTGGAAAGCATCAGCGAGAGGATTATACGTTTCCCCGACAGTAACGAGGAGAAGTCCCAATGTAGTGCCAAGTTCGAAAAGGTAAGCTATGTTATTTTTTTAGTTATGCACGTCTTCGTGACAACGTGCTTTTCTTTCTAATACATGTTTTTGCTAGCAGATAAACATTCACATTAACTAAATTACCGTGTTCAGTTGGTTTTCTTTCGGAACTTTGGTGTAATAATGCACAAGTAATGCTCATTGTTTATCCTTGTAATGCATCTTTCAAGTACACAGTCATGAAGTGATGAATTTGAATGAATTTTTAGATTGCAGGTTTCCCTCAAGTGCTTGGATGCGTTGATGGAACGTATGTGGAAACCAGGTGCCCTGCACACAAGATTGCTTCAACATACACACAACAGGCACGACAAAAAAGCCTATGGCTTGCAGGCCATATCCGACAGCGACAGAAAATTTCAGGATGTATTCCTTGGACACACTGGCAAAACACATGATGCCCAAGTGTTCAAGCGTGCTTTTGTGTTGGACAAGCTTCCTGTTATTTGCGAGGGAAACAAGTTTCATCTTCTTGGTGATGCTGCCTACCCAGTCAGAGAGTATTTGCTAACTCCATTCAGAGATTATGGCAAGCTCACGCCTGAGGAAGTGCGTTACAACTTTAAGCTCAGCCAAACACGTGTAAGAATAGAGAACGCGTTTGGCTTGCTCAAAGGGCGTTTCAGGCAGCTCCTTTATTTGGAGTTTTGGACTGTTGACCGGGCAACTCAATTCATCCTTGCGTGCTGTGTCTTGCACAATCTGTGCATAGATGCTGGGGACCCTCGAATCTGGTGCAGATTTTGAAAATGAGGGCTCAGATGTAAAGCCAGATGAGGCGTTACCGGCTGAGAGGACGAAGAGGGAGAGCCTGCTCCGACAGATCGGGGAACAGAAAAGAAAAAGCATTGTGCAGTTGTTGCAGTAAATTGCTGCCACCTACCGTGCTGCTGGGCCTTCCCATTGCGGTGTGCATTTGCTAGCTCAGCAGTGCCGCAAAAAAATGTCTGTGGGCTTGTGAAATATGCTTGCTTACCTTCTGTGGCCCATGTTGACAAGCAACTGAGCCGCTATGAAGCACTAACTACAAAAATTCTACCAAAGTTCTTGAGTAATATTTGTGGGGGGGGGGGGGGATGTTTAATGTGCCGAAGCTGCGTTTGAACTCCAGCGGCACCAAGTTTTAGGTTATCGTTGGAATGTGTGTACAAGTAGCAAATCTGCATGGCTCCCCCCTCACCCCATCCATAGGCAGAATGGATACCCTTTGCTGCAATACCTTGTCACCACTGAGCATATAGTACGCCCAGATCTCTGTAGTAACGAAAAATGTTTGCCTTGTTTTGGTATGCCCCCTCAGTCCTCGATGCACAGCATTGAAATGCTTTCCTACTGTACCTTGTGTTCGAGTATGTAGTACTTTTTGAACCTCTGAACAAATTCCTTGCCAGCCACTTGCGAACAGTAGCAGAGATTCTTTTCTGCAATGCCTTCGTTGTTACTTGCAAGAGCAAGGAGCTCTTTTGACAAGTCAACCACGTGAACCACCATCTATAATGGTCATATTTGTGAAGGGCTAGTGCCCTACCATCCTTTGTCACGTCTTAAAGATATTACGTAATAAATATACAGCTAGCTCCAGGTTATGCTAGTGCTTAAATAAATGACGTTAACACAATGTTGAAGTCATGCATACATTTATTACATCCAAACTGCAAAGTTCAGCTCTTTCATGCGAGCTCGTCCTCTGCACCAAGGTAGCGGCGCAGAAGTTCCATTTTTTCTTTGTGCCGGCGCTCGCGTTGCTCCTCGCGGTCAACGTGGATCTTCCACAGAGTTTCCGCAACGGAACACCTCTGTTTCTTTGCTGGCGGCGGCGTGTCGCTGTCTGTGCTGGCCGGACTAGTTGGCGCCTTCAATTCGACGCGGCCAGGACCCCTCATGAGCTCCGGCTCCATGCTGTCGTCGATGGCGGCAATTTTTTGGAGTTCGGCATCATATTCTACAGGGACGGGCTGCACGCCCGACTGCTTGTTGTGGGTGCGGCTGTCGGTGCGGCGTCTTTTTACAGTCTTCAGTCTGTTCATACACTGCTCGGGCGTCTTACTTACTCCCAGCTTGGTGTAGATTTCGGCAGCAATCTGTTGCCACATGGCCTTTTTGTGGCGGAATCGCTTCATGGGACCCACCATGTCCAGGTACAAAGCATATCGATCAAGGAGCAGCAGGGTCTCCCCTTCGCCCCACTCATTCATGCTTGCTTTTGTTGGTATTTCATCTGCAAGTAGAATGTAAATTTCGGTGAACACAAAAATATGCAAAATAAAAGAAGTCTTTACCATGCCCCGTTTGGACTATCGCATATGCTTTTTTTTTTTTTTTTTTTAGTCTGTCAGGGTGCAAATAGGTCAAATGCGAAGTCGAAAAAGAAATTGAGGAGTTGCGTTCCAAGCGAGCTTGTTATCACACGGAACCATTTCAGGCTTGCTTCGTGCGCATTGTGCGCTTATCACGCATTAAAGAAACCCCATTTCAGAACCATGACACGCACCGAGGGCGACTCGTGGAGGCTCATTGGTGCTTGCTTGCGGCGTGGTGTCCGGGCTGACGAATGCCGAATCAAAAGCGGCGCCGACCGGCCCACGGCTTCCGCCGGCAACCGACGATAGAGCTGCGCTCGTTTGGTCTGTAGAAAAATAAAATGGAAGCCCATCACCAGTAAGGCACAATTTTTAGCCAACGAGTTAATCTCTGCCGAGTGCACAGGAGATTACGATGGCAGCAAAAGCTCGTACGCACCTTCCAGGACTGCCGTACGAGACTCTGGGATTGGGGTTGGGGGGCAGCTTGGGGTGCCGATGACAAACGAAGGCCCCGTGCCAGCATCAGATGATTTCAGGTTTCCGGCAACGCTTGCGACGAAAGCCGCCAGCTTTGATTTATCTGTTATAAGGGAAAAAAACTAGCTAGTGTCACACACTAGGCAGGACAAAGACCATCACGCAATGAAAACAGGCGAAGCCTTCACTTCTTTCGCCGTGGTAATTGCCATTCAAAAACTCACCGGAAGCCAGAAGGTTGAACTGCGCTTGCGGCAAAACAAGACGATGCGTCTTGCCATCGCAAACAACGTCCACGCCTATGCTGCCACTGCTACCACTCATCGTAATGCGTACTACGCGCGACGAGCAGACACCCCAAATGAAAATGGCGCGCCCTGAAACAGGAAACGCTAGGTGGCACTCGTGCTTCGGCACACCGTCTGTCCTCGATCAACGCACCGTGCCGGTGCGCACCGTCGCGGGGCACTGTGCACAGCGCCGGTTTTGGGGGCAACCCCGGTGCATGTTTATCGAGGACGCTATCACTCAGTTCCATTAGAGCCACAAAAGATGTTTTTTTAACGAAAAAAAAGCAAGAAATATTGAAAAACTTTCAAATTTTGCGCCACAGTGACGTGTTATGAGCAAGAATGACGTCATACGGACCAACAATAAAACATAATTTTCCGTGCGTTAGTTGCACGTTAGCATTCAAGTGATGCGGTCAAATGGAACTAGAGGCCCCATTACAGACGTCCAGTCATGTGTCGTCGCGACAGGTCAGTTAGGCGGCCGCCAATCGCACAAACAAGGTCCCGTGAGGTCATAGAAAAGTTGCGGGAAATTGGCTAGGGGGTCGCGACTGCTTCACACGTTTTCTTTAATATCTCCGTTATTTGTTCGAAGATTGCGATGATATTGGTATCATTGTTATCGGGACTAAGCAGTCTTTCTTATAAACCCAACTTGTATTTTGTCTTCATGGCTCCTTTAAAGCCATGTTTACAGGAGCAGAAGGGCATCCTCTTGTTAAAAGTGTTTTGGATACACAGGAATGTTTCGCTCTGGAAAATGTTTATGTCGTGTTGTGTCGACTGTTTTCCATTGACTGAGGATGTGCTTTACGGATTGGTCCCCCGTGCACTTACTGCACGATGGTCTTTAAGAAGCAGTAAGCAGGTGTGAGTGTGTTACATGTCTGTGGCCTATACGTAATCTTGGTAATGCAACTTGTATGCGTCTGTTGTGCGATTTAGTTGTAAATCATCTCACGAGTGGTTTCATTACGTGTAGTTTGTTTTCTTATCGTTGACTCTCCGATGGTTGTCATAAATTACAAAGGGGTTCGCTGATGTGCTCCTTGAAGTCGGTGTAGGGTGCTGTTGTTATTTCTATTCTATTCATGAGTGCAGCAGTGGCCATTTGATCCGCAGTCTTCTTCCCGACAGTACCTGAGCGCCCTTGGACCCTTCCTATGTTTATTTGGAGCATACGCACACGTTTTCAGACATTACATTGTTTCTAGAACGCTTTATGCATTATTAGGCCCGTGCAATGCTAGGAGTGCTCGTGTACATGATGGTGTCTGGCATTTGATGCTGAAAATTCTGATTTAAAACAATTGGCATATCCTACGCTCCTTCCATGAAAGTACTGTTAACCAAGTTCTTGTTATTGCCATAAAAGTTCTATCAATGCGGAGCACAAGACTTGGCGCTTGTAGTCTGACGCGTCGCTGTAATTCTGCACACTGGTACGTCTGCTGCAAAAAAAAAAACAAAATGCTACACAACATAAATTCTACCTGCCCTCTTGTCATCACGTTCCGGAAAAAGACATGTTGCACGAAACTGGACAAAGATGTAATTGTGATTAAAAATCAAGGGGGGGGGTGTCGTGCGCCTTATGAAAAGAGACCTTGAGCTCAGACTTTTCTTTCGTCAGGCTAAGAGAGAAAGGCACGGGAAAAGATGGGCGAATGAAAGAGTTTATGCGAGGATGTGTTGTTAACGGTTAAATTAAAAAGGATGGTTAGTCATAGACATGATATTTGAGGCATAGAGGAAGTCTGTGTTTTCCTCTTTGTTGATGTCTTATCACATGTCTTATGATGTCTCATCCTCTTATCACACCCTATGTACATGCTCACCACACGCAAACCGATCACCAAAATTGAGCACTGGGTCAAGCATTTCAGTGTTGTTTTCCCGGCAGACGCATCAGTGACACTGCCGTTACTTAACTAGGACCCTTGCAAGGCAGTTTTCAGGGAACAGAATAAGCTGTTCGTCTGCCCCACAGGATTTGGGCCAGAGGACCTTATAGAATGCTTATCACCTGCAGGCAATTTATAAATTTTGAGATAATGTCTGTGTGCTGCAAAGCTATATTGTCCCATACTGCCATGTATCAAGAAGAACGAAGAGGACAACAAATAAGTGGCTGTGGCCTTGCCCGAGCTATCTTATGGCCGCCATGTGCATTGTGTGAATACGTCCATCCAGTTTCTTTGTAAATAGATCCTTTCCCATCAACCGTGGCGCGTCATTATTTCTGCCACCATGTAACATTTTGGTGGAGTGCGCGGGTCGAGCACCCCCTTCCTGGCCACAGCTTCGCGCCGTCTTGGCCAGGACGCGATCGTCGGTGGTACGTGGGTCATATGGGGCAGCACCAGCCCGGCTGTGACCACCACTCGACCACGTCCCCTGCCTCGTGCCTCCAGCTCATCGTCAAGACTTGTCAAGACAGCAGTGGCGACACGAGCCACCGATGTGTCCCCAGCCCTCTAATCCTACGTGGCTCCGACAACCTTCGGAGCTTGGCCTCTGCTGAATACCTTGTTGTTATGTTGCCAGGCATCACCAAGGACCAAAAGGACCGGCTACTAAACAAAACCACCGAAAAGGACGTGTACTCCCTGCCATGAATCGACGACGCCCTCGACCACCTCTGCCATGCAAAATAATTCTCATCGATCTATCTGAAGACCGGCTACTGACAAATAGAAGTGGAAGAGAGAGAGACCGAAAAGAAGACGGCATTTATAACCCCGAGCGGCCTATACGATTTCAAGGTGAAGCCGTTTTGGCTGTGCACGGCACCATCAACATTTCAAAGAGTAATGGACACTGTGCTAGCTGGTCTGAAGTGGTTCAACTGCCTTGTTACCTCGGCGAAGTTGTGGTATTCGCATGAACTTTTGACAAACACCTTGCAAGGTTGAGTCTGTACTCAAGACCATTCGTACATCGGGGCTAACGCTGAAGCCTGAAAAGGGGATCCGTTTCGCGTACAAGGAATTCAAGTTTTTGGGCCACGTCGTCAACGCCGCAGGAGTCCTGCCTGACCCGTCAAAAACTGCCTCTATAGTGAACTTCCCAAGGCCGAAAGACAAGAAGGGCGTACGCAGATACTACCGGAGTTTCGTCTTAAACATTGCAGAACCACTCACGTGCTTGACGAAAGATAGCACCCCTTAAGCTGGGGAAACCTGGCGAGTCTGCAGCTGCTATTCAAGGAAGATTGACGGGGTGCAGTTGTATGTATGTGAACGTATTGTGCTGTGTGCTGGTGATCAGTTGGCGTGAGTCGAGAACCCTTACGCAACGAGACTGACCACTCTTCTTTACAAAGTGACAGGAACTTTTGCATTTTCTTTATTAACTTTAATCTTTGTTCGGTAATAAAATCCAATATATATTCTCCAAGACTGGTTCTAATTCACTGTTTGTAATTTTTGTAACCACAAATAGCGCCTTTTTGGTGCTATCCAACCGCTATCCCGTATCCGCCCCCCCCCCCGCTAATGATGCCCCCCCCCCCCCCCCCCCCTTGCAAAAAGTTCTGCGGACGCCCTTGCTTGGTTGAGTACATTTGCTAAACACCTCCCAATCACACTATCGGCCTTCAGGCACTCGATAGGCGTGGCTGCAGATCTGAGAAACCCAGTGTTAGACGATCGCACTTTTCCTCCGTCTCTTCCGCCTCCGACGGAGGGGACAAGATCGCCGGAAGAGACGGAGGAGAATTGAGATGCCGCGCGTTGTTGTGAGGTTCCTTTAATTTTTACTAACGCCTAGCGCACGCACACGGCGCGCATACGGCCGCTACACGTGCCGTTGGAGGAGCGCACAGCGGCGCGAGACGTCGCATGACGATATGGCTTTGAGCGAGAGCGCAGGGGTAAACCCGCAGCTGTGCTCGGTAAACACAATCGTCTGTTTTCCCCTTTCCTGCAGCTGATCGGCATGCGGAACTCCCTAGGCCGATTAACGGAGCGTTTATGCTGCGCAGAGTGATCCACCGGATTGGCTGCCTCTTTTGGATACGTGCGTTTGCTTGCCTTAGCTTTGAAATGGTGTTGACCTTTGTTCGACTGACGCTCTTGCCCTTTGCTGTCTGTTAGTGTTTATATTGTGTATAAGTGTCTTGTCTGAGTTTTTCTAAAGTTTTATAAAGTTTCCATGCATTGAAGAAAAATTCCCTCGCACTTCCCCGAGGGGGAGAGTGTGTAAGTGCGAATGCACGGTTGTTGACTGCGCGATTACGGTGGATATCGTGATCTTGGAGTGGAGAGGAGGCGCCCAACACCCGCAGTCACTGAGCGAGAGGAGAGGAGGAGAATTAGCGCCCGCCGTTACGGCGAGGGCTACACGAGCGCCCTCACGCGTCGGAATGCGGAGCGCCCGCTACGCGAGCGAGAGCTCTCCCGCCCGAAGTGGAGAGGAGGCGACCAACACCCGCAGTCACTGAGCGGAGAGAGGAGGAGGAGAGTAGCGCTCGCCCATCTCCCCCCGTTGCTAGGGAAGACGAGGAGGAAGACGAGGAGCGCGCGCACCCGCAGCTGTTGCTATGCGGACGACGGCGGCGGACGATTCAGGCTCGCTTAAGAAGTGCCTTCGCACTTAAACAATGCACTCGTAGCTCAATCGGGTAAGACAACGGGCTCTCGCTTCGATTCTCTATTCGTTCCAGTTTCGATTCCTGGCGGTGCCAATAACTTGTTTTATTGGTTCCCGGGAGTTTACTGTTGACAGCAGCGGTCGCGAAAGAACCCTTGGGGGGTAGATGTTTGATATTATTCCCCTCCTAAATAAATTAAATAAATAAGACGCATAGTTTGGCAAAGACAATGAGGCATTTGAGGCACGCACACCACTTCGACAACTTCGACCACTTCACCTCGTATCGCTACTTTACCGCCACATTCAGCCACAATTCGGCGAGAGAGAGAGAGAGAGAGAGATAGAAAAAAAAAGAAGAACTGGGCGCATCCAAGCCTTCCGGGGTATTGAGAAACTCTGTGTTCCGGGGGTGACGAAGTGCGAACATTATAAAAGTTATCCGTACGAGGCGTGCGGACAATTTTAAAGTTATCCGCGCAAAGCGTGCGGATTGGGGCAGATGCAAGGCGCGGAGATTTGGCGTCCATGTCAATCACTTGACGGCTGGTGCCTTTTTCGGAGCAAGTGCATGTGTGAGCTTTTGCCGCTTTGGCATTGCGTTAGTGCTGGCAGCGTTGGAAGGCAAGGGTGTCTCTCCACATAATGGAAGACAGAATTGTTTGCTTAGTGGTTTTAGAGAGTGGCAATCGAAAGAAAGTCCACCTTGAAACAGGTGCATACGAAGAAGTGTTGGCGGCTTTGAAGAAACTCGCCCCGATAACGGACAACACACTGGTACGTGCCTTGCCATCCTGTTCTTTTCTCTTTTTTTGGGGGGGGGGGGGGGGGCGGAAAGGGGGGAGAGGGGGGCTGGCGCGTCGTAGGCGTTGTGAAATCTCCCCCCGTATCCGACACTGCGCGCTTCGCAGCTATTGTGCTCACGAGACCGGCTGCCGCCCGTCACGACCGTCCGCCTGACGAGCGTCGCGATATGCGTGCCTTTCGTACATGTGAAACTCGGAACAGTCAGGTATCGTGAAATAGCCGTACTCGCTTGCCAATGCGCCCCGACAGCGTACGCGTTGACCGGGTGTTGGCGGAGTTGTGCTGGAAGAAAAGTAGTCAAGAGATCAGGACGCAGTGTAGTTAAAAACAAATGAGAATTTAGAAAGTGGAGGTGGGAGAAAATAACTTCTAAGGGCAGGAAACGGTGAGAGAGTTCGAGCCGCGCGTCGGCGAGCGAGTACGGCAATTTCACGACGCCTGAATTTGTTGCCGAACTTCGCGAGTACGGCATGCATATCAAGACGCCCGTCTTAAGTTCACGTAGAGTCATATAGAGGCATAGAGTTCGCATACGTGAAAATTGAAGGTGAAATGCGCGCATTCGGCCTCGGTAGGTGTTCGTTGTGGTGTTGCAAGCGTGTGCGCGAACACACGAAGAAATGTTCAAATTATTCCCTAATTGGCTATGGGTTTTAGCGCTACGAATTCAGCGATTTCGTAGTATTTCAATTTGTAACAGGGGGACCGGTTAGTGATAGAATCGTTTGCCACGCGCGGCATTTTGTCACAGAGTAACGTGATGTTTTCTAACAAAAAAGTGTTTTATGCTGGGGTCCACCAAGATCTCACTGGTGTCCATATCCGTACACGGAAATGACATCGCCAGAAAAACTTCGATTGACGCGGCTGCGCCGGGATTCGAGCCACAAACTCTTTCACCGCAACGGGAGGTACAAAACGCGCCCCTGGCTGCGCTATGAACAGACGCGTAAATAGGACGACGAACACGCCTTATCCTTTCATTCAGATGGTGCTGCCGTCTAGGAAAGGTGAAACGAAGTAGTGCATCATGATGCTATTGGGCGCCTCAATGCCAGTGCCTACGTGTACAGGGGACACTGCAGCGTAAGCTGCGGCGGAGCCTGTAAGGTCAATGACGCCGCCTTGTGAATGTCGTGGTCGTAACACGGTCTGCTGCTCCTTTCGCTGCAGCGGACCGCGTGTTCACCTAACGATTCGTTGACAACCTGTTTGGTTTCATTCACACGGACGGTTTGCGAGCTCCAGTAGTTTTTCAGATTTATGCAATGCTCCGGTGTGTGCAATCTAGTGTCTAACGTTGATGTGTATAATGGTGCCATACCGACGAAATATAAGTAGCGGTGTGCAAGTTCGTGTCGATGCACAGTAAAC
Source organism: Haemaphysalis longicornis (assembly GCA_013339765.2). NCBI lineage: Eukaryota > Metazoa > Arthropoda > Arachnida > Ixodida > Ixodidae > Haemaphysalis > Haemaphysalis longicornis. The sequence continues at coordinate 107,458,353 of CM023452.1, read as the reverse complement.
ATTCAACTGCTCCTGTGAAGGCACATTTTACTTTCGTATTTTGCCGATTCCTATGGAACCGGGATCAACCACATTTTTGTTGTTTTGTGTGGACAGCTGCCGCAGTTGCTCAGTTTCTTAAGGGTCATTCCACGCCAAAACATCCCCAGGGCCATCTTCGATTCCCTTTAAAAAATCGTGACCGTTCCGTTCACTGCATTATGCGTCCTGTTAACCAATATTTGGGGGAAGGAAATTTCTCTCCCACAGGAAGCCGGACATCGTGGCAGTGACGGAGGCCTAGGTTGCAAAAATAATAACAAAACTCGCAAAAATACCATATTGCACGGAGCACGGTGACGAAATTCCACTTGGTAGAAAAACAACTGCGCTTCCTTGCTGCAGCCCATTGACAGCTGCTGCTGGGTCTCAAAATGTGCTTTGCCGTGAAGCAATGCGGCATTTCTCGGCCACGTTTAAACGTATTGTCCAGCTGTAACAACGTCTGCAGAGGCAATTTAGCTGCATAATTTGTTTACGCTGTTAACAGTAAGTGTTAACGGGTTTAAGTAACCGCAGCGATGGCTCAGAGGTACAGCACTCTCCTTGTATGCCGGAGGTACCGGGTTCAAATTCGCGTACTGCCAGGCACCCAGCGGTTTATTTAATGGGTATGAGCGTCCCTGGTCGAGTGGAGGCCCTTGAAAGAGGATTACATGCCTGGAAAGTTGCCTTTACCCTTGTGAGGGGCCCCTGACCCTTGTCCACCTGGCGGGGCCCCCGGCCATCATGCCGCATTGCCGAGGGTGAAATAGTCTGGTGGCATGTCCTGCCGCAGGCGGTTACAAGGTGAGCGTCCACAGTGGCTGTTGAAGGCACCATGTGCATTCGTGTGCCTTAGTTGCGTGCGCCGTGCACCTACCGGTAAAGTAGGTACAAGTGACTCTCTGGCCTGGTGCTTGGGCCTTGTGTGGGACTACAAAGCTTGGGAAGTTCACCCGGCTTGTACAGGAAATCGCCCCTGTGGAATGGGGCAGCTGCAAAAACACAGGAACTTTTTTGTTTTTTAAGTGTGGGAAATATAGAGTATTTTCAGAACAGTAAACACATGAACTTCGAAGAAGTTGCAATATTTTGTTCATGTTCAAGGGCTTCTCGCAGTGTGTGGCAGTCTATGTAAAAATACATTTTTAGGCTGATTTGAAAGGGCATACAGAGCCCATTTATTTCGGAAAGTTTAATCGACGCGCTTTCAGTTTCAAGCGAGAAAATATTTCTTATATTGAGGCCTCTGTCGGCGGGCCGTAGGTTCGCTTCACTGCATGCACCGTGAGTCTCCGTGGCAGTTCCCAGGTGTGGTGGCCATGGAATTCGAGAGACCGTATGTTTCTCCTTCCGTTGTTGTTTGCTTGGTGAAAGTGATCCCACATGCATCTTCAGACCTCCCGCCGTGCCACACGAGGTAAAAAGCAGAAGCGAGAAAGGATTCGAAGGGTCCCCCGTCAATTAGTGAGGTTGCGGTGTGGCAGGGAGGGAGCGTTACTGGATCGCAGGTGTTCGCTGCAAACTACAAAGGAAATGTTAGGTTCTGCTGAATTTTCCAAGTAGTTAGACGCATTTGAATAGCTCAATTAAGCTGCACCCCTATTGAAGGATGATGAGATGGTTCGTCATTTAGACTGCGCAAAGAATTATAGTTTTCTCGTGCAAGATCATCCCTAATCGTACTGCTGGGTAAATACGCAAGCTACGGTACTCCACTTCAGTCGTGGCATACTATTGTTTAGAAAAAAATCGGCGATTTGTGTATTATCGCATGCAGTGGTTTCGGACTGTATTGACCGTGCATGACAGCGGCCATGAATATATATTTTTCGAGCTGAGGCTTAATGGTTCTAAGATATTAATTTTCTGCTGCCCGGAAAAGAAATCTTCCAGGCAGTAGAAATCTAAACATCTAAGTCCAATGGCGATCTTATACTTGTCAACATATTTGAACAAGAACAAAACATTACACAAATGTGAGGCAGAAAATCATGATTTAAGTGATATTTGCAGTGTTCATGTATTAAAAAATTCATGGATGCTTGGTTTTTGCGATATCAAATGAACTACTACATCAGCTGCAGAAAATCGCTGCCTGCTGTTGCCCGCGCCACTATAGCTTCTGGCGGAATTTTAAGAAGTCAAACGGCAACAGTGACGAAAGGTTCCACTATATAGGTTCCACGTTTTGCTTGGAATGCACGTGGAGCAGGGCAACGTGGTTCTATAAACATTGTAGTAGGGTGCTTCGAATCGCACGCAGTCTCCGCCGTACTGCAGCGTTGTCATTGAGGCACCCGTCCTGGAGCAGTAGAACGCGGTAAATTTTAATTGACTTGTGCAAACCTCTAGTGCGTTATCTTGGGAGGAACGAGACGGGAGAGAACAGCATGACAGGTGAGCGGGAAAGAGAAGGGAGGCGTTTACATGGCAGGGGTACCAGTCGACTATCGTCTTTCGTCTACGCTTGCAACGAAAGGAGCAGATACGCGGCCATTTTTATTTTTGCAACCTAGGCCTTAATCACTATTCAACTTGCTGTGAGAGAGAAATTTCTTTCCTCCAAATATTGGTTAACAGGACGAATAGTGCCGTGAACGGAACAGTCATAATTTTTTATAGGGGAATCCTAGAAAACAGTAAATATGTTTACTCTCTCTCTCTCTCTCAGAGATAGTCAATCACATTGCCGGGATATTTGACGTGGAATGACCCGAAGGCGTTACGCTTGTGACCCCGAGGTGACGGGTTTGATCCCTACAGCGGCGGCCGCACTTTGATGGAAGCAGGGAACAAAAGTTCCTGTGTCACGGTATTTCGTTGCGTGTTAAAGACAACTAGGCGGTTGAAGTTAATCCGGAGCACTCCAGTACGGTGCGCCTCATAGTGGAGTGTAGTTCTAGAAAACAAATTTCGTGTTTGTTTCGTGTTCTTGCCAGTAAAGGGGAGCGAGGAAAATTTGATTCTGTCACATAGGGAAGCAGGCAGCAAAAGTGCTGATAACACTACCAAAGCATCTTCAAAGAGGTGAAAATTAACTCGCTTGCATCCCTTCACACTGTTCATGCCACAACCGCACATGAGCACGTGAAAACACGGTGTGAGAATACCGAACAATATGTTGGAAGTGGACATCGACGGCTAGGTGAATATAGCCTAAAATCATCAGGATGATAGTCAGGGTCTGGCAAACAGTTGTTGCTTATAAAAGTCACCAGCTAGGTTAATGTATTTCAGAATAATGTAATTTTTAAATTTCTTTCTATGAGTAAATTTGAGTGCTTTATCACGACAGATGTCAGCATGGCATAAAAGGAAAGTCATTTGTAGTATTGCACTAGGTAGTACAGTCAAACTCCGCTACAACGAAATTCACGGGGATCGCGAAAAATTTCGTTGTAGCGAGAATTTCGTTGTCGCGGAAAAATCAGTAAATAAAGAAAACAGGGCAGGCGTCTAACTGGCGTTGTGAAATCTCCCACCTACCTTTTCGCCCCAATGTTGCCAACTTGCTTGGAGCTCGCTCCGCCAAAAATAGCACCCTTTTTATAGCACGGAGTTTATATCGTAATTTGCGGTCACAACGCGTCTCGCGGCGCTTAGACCAGCGTTGTAATATGCGCGTCGTACTCGTGGATATCCGCGCAAAAGCAGGCGTCGTGAAATCACAGCGCGGAGTTTATATTTTAATTTGCGGTCACGGATATGCACAGGATATGCACGACACTCTGGGAGCATTTTATTTCCAAAACTTGAAAAAATCGCTGATTTTTGACTGCTTGCGCTTTCCCACGAGCAACGGGAGAATGCGCTGCTCACAGTCTGCGAGGAGCTGCATGGCGACGTCATCGTCATGGGCGCCAAGGAAACTACGTAAAACGTCCAAGGAGTCCATGACCTGCGACGCGGTCACTGACGTCGGGACCGTCGGAACACCATGCCCGACTTCTTCGTCGTCGGATGAATCGGCGGTGGCGGCGGAGGCGGCGCGAGCACTCTTGAGGATCTCGGCATCACTCAGCTCCTCGTAGACGATCACGTCCGCGTCGGCATTTACGTAGTCGCTCAATGCTACGTTCTCAGGAACAATGCCGGCCTCCTCGAGAGCTGCCCATGCTTCGGCCGTTGTCGCGTCTTGCCCCGGTCCAACGTCGTCGGCAGCTTGTGCATCGTCACTTGAACGGCACATCTCTTCGGGTCGAATCGACTGACTTGTGTCCCGGGAAAATTTCGTTGAATCGGGAGAACAATAAAAAAAGTGGTTCGTTGTGGAGGGAGTTTTAATACATTGGGGCCTATGGAATGCGGGCGGGGAATCGAAAAACCTTCGTTGAAGCGGGAATTTCGTTGTAGCGGAGTTCGTTGTAGCGGAGTTTGACTGTAGTAATTTTGCGTTTAAATCGAAAGTAAGGCAGCATACAAAAATTCTGTGAACAACCTTTTCCTCTATTTGGACAAAGTTGGTGACTTGACGTAGAGTCGACATTGTAGGTACTCCCACCCTGGTGTTGAGGTTAACCATGAACATATAGGGTCTCCAACATAGATAGGCAGGTTTTCAACACTAAGCTTACAATGTCAACTGGCAGACATTTTTGTGAGGTGTAATAAAAGCCTTCCTAAGTCAATCATGAAATGTGTTGATGTTTATTAACAAGACTACAGTAGCAACTACTATTACTATAAAATATAATGTTTAGTTATCACGCTTTAGCCTTAGTGTGAGCAACGTTAGATTGTAGTTGTGTTTCACTCGAGCCTATTCTCATTGCCACGGGGGGGGGAAAAAAAGGCAACTTTATTTTTTCAATCAGAACTTTCCTACATGGTGAAGTGTCCTGCAATGGCTGATCCCTGTGACCAAACAGCCTGTTACAAATCAGCTTGTGATGAGACATCGTGTAACAAATGGGGTGCACACATTACTGATATCCATTTTAAACAGTGTGTTTAAATTTGGTATTTTGTGATGAGTTCTTTTTTTTTTTTTTTCTTTCTGCAGATTCTGATTCATGATGAAGAGCTTGATGATTACATCGATCTTGAAGTCGGGCAGACTGTGCCGAACAAAGCGAAGCTTCAGCTGTCACGAAAGGTGGCCGTTGCAACAAATGTGGTGAGTATTGCCCATATCGCTCCAGTTAGATTTGATTACAGTGACATAAAACAGTGACAATGACTTTCAAGCATGAGCTATGTGCTCAAGCGTCGAGTAACTGTTGTTTATCATGTACTGTATGATGTCTAAGGAAGAAAGTCCTGTTTCACTACCAGGGATTTTCGTCAATAAAGTCAGTGGCACTGGCTTTCACACATTTGTTGTTTCCTAAATTAAGATATAACTGCTGCTGCTGCAGTTAGTGTGTTTGTATTCACAACATTTCAATGCGTTGGCTAGTTTGCTACTGGCTAGCCACTGGTGTGCCGCCTGCTGCCGCGTTTCCATGGTGTGTATGGGAAGTTGATAGGTGGCCGTGCAGTGCTTCAACTTTCTCGCCGATTTTTGTCTGTTTCCTCAAAAACTTGTAACCGGAAAATCTGTAAATGAATCGAGCAATATAAACATGTCAAATAACAACTTATCCTTGGTAGATGCTTGAGTAAAAACAAAACTCTTCAGGCATGTGGTTTTTGCACATTTTTCCCTCACGAGTATTGGTGTGTCGAACCTAAAAAAATACCTGTTCGGGGTTACGGTTCTGGTTCAGGCGAAATCATTTTGTTCCGGTTCAGTTTCGGTTCGACAAAATCTCGTACCGAACCGGTTTGATGAGTTGAATTACCACTGAAATTAGAAAAAAACATTTAGTAGTTTAAAACGACAGTCAAATCAAAATACAAGCAAAAATTCAAAATGCTGCTGTTCCCCAAGGGCAGTGGCACAATTGCAAAGCAAACTTTAAACAATTGCGAGATATTAGAAAAACAGATGAAGTGGCGATGATTTACCACCTACTTTTTCACCCAGACTTTATGTTGTCCTAGCGACTATTCATAAAGCCACCGCCAAGAGATATGACGGTGGGATATATTTTCTGCCCTTTCCTTTTTTGGTGAAATCGCAGTCGTCGCTTGGAATCGCCCTTCACGCTAACCTTGATGTCTTAAATTTAGGCCTGCGTACTGGCGCGTTCAAATACCAGCGCTTAATACCAATTGGCGCACATTTTATTTATTTGTAACAAAACAGAAAAATCTTACAACAGGCACATACATACTACCAATGAATTAGATTATTTGGTCACCCTGAGTAATTTGTTAGCTGTCACCTTATTGAATGTGTTAGCCACACTTTTGTTAAAAGTAAGCTTTAGTTAACGCTCAGTCACTGGGACTGGGACTCAGATGGGACTTTTTTGGGTAGCCGCTCTTTTATTCGTCCACAGCAGTACTCACTTCCGGAACGAGTAGCAGTAGAAGTAATGTAGCGATTTGGGCAGTCATTACAAGTGCACCTTCGAAAAAAAGCAGATCTGAAAGAGGCAAAACTGCAGAACAAGCAGAAAAGATGATCACTGGGCAAATGGGGCAGTGTGAGTTACCGGCCTGTCTTTCTGCACTTGTCATCTGCTTTATTACTGTTTCTGCTTCCAAGACATGGTCGAGGGCTGCAGTTTCTTGCCAAGGGATTAAGTGCGCACCTTAACAGTTTTTTATGACATATCTGTTGCTATTTGTATCTGTAAAAAACGGAACTTGTCCACTGTACTGTCCTCAAAAACTGACCACGGAACTCACTTCCTTCGCATTGATGACACGCTTGGTTGTGAAAGGCAGGCCAAAGAACAGTATAGAGCAATATCCACATTTTGGTGCTTTTTTTTACTTATTCGGTTTTGCTTACTTTTTGCGTAATGTTTTAAAACAACGTTATTCGCCTTTTCGTTTTTGTTATTTTCCGTGTAAACACATTTTTTTTTTAAACTGGCGCATTTGATGCCCCGTGCTATATCTCTGCTTCGAGGAGCAGCTTATGTTGCAGGCCGGCAGACTTATTTTAGCCAGCTGGTGATATTAATTGTGGATTAAAATCTCAATACACGGACGTTCTCGATTTCCATCTACTTCAGAAAAACGGTCGTGGGGAAGTGAGATCGAGGCCACTTGTGGTCAGCAGTAAACGGCTTAGCCACTGAGCAGCTACCGCGGTCACACTTGTCAAGTATTAACAATTTGCAGGTGTCGGACCTTTTAAGCAAATTATGAAATGCAAAAAGTTTGCACGCATCGGGTGTGGGCTTTCAGCTGTTGCGCAGTGGAGCACTCCTGCAGCCTGATTGCTTCAATAAAGTCGCAGCTAGGGAAGGGCACAGTCGTTTTATGTCCCCTGCAAGCTGCCGAAAAATGACATTTCGTTTGGTCAGCTTGCACTACGCTCACGCTTCCAGCAGCAACAGACCATTGCAAGATTGGTGCTCATTCATTTCCCTGTTGTTACATAGAGCGTGATAGTGTTCAATTGTCTGGAGGGGAAAGTGCACGAGTGGGTACGAAGTTGATGGTACGTGAAAGAAAAAAAGGCCTGAATTGCATTGACTGTTCAATATCAACAACGGAGGGTCGAACTGTTTCGGCATGAACCGGCAACGGTTATTTCGTTTTTCGGTTCAGTTCCGTTCAAGGTTCAGCGTGCTCAAAAAATAGCGGTTCGGGTTCAGTTCCGGCAAAAATATCCGGTTCAGTTCCGGTTTTCGGTTTGGTTCGGTTCCGGTGCGACACCCTGATTGGTACCCATTGTCAAATGCCAGTACACTTATTCTGACGTGTCACAACCTACTGCTAGACAAGATTGTGGTGCACCAACCGTTGCGTATAGTGACATCACACGTGCATTAACCTTGAAAAATGATGAAACAAACTTTGTCAACCTTAACCAAGCATCTTAGCCTCACCAGAAGTTTTTGTTGCAGCCAGCCTGTCCCAGCAGCCCAAGCAGTGACTGTGGTCCCAGCAGCCCAAGCAGCAGTTCTGTCTTACTAGAGTCTTTGCCAAGCAGTGCAGGGTAAGCAGTGCGCAACTCGTGCAAATTAAGTGCATGCAACCAGGTTTACCATTTACGGGCAATATCGTTGAGAATTTGAGTAACGAGTTCACTGTACTTTCAGGAGTGATACTTTGTCTTCTCCTACTCCTACGTCGTCTTCTCCTAACCATGAGAGGCAACACTCCGGAGTTGAAAATGTGCCACTCGAGAATCCACGTGACTTTTTGGAGTTTCGGATGCCAGATCTTGGACCCTACGAACAAGAGCTTCAGCAGAAGAGGGCCATAAGTGGCAACTTGCGCCGCCTTATTGTGAACAAGCTTTTCCAAGCGTGCTGGAAGATTACCAGGTATGTTATGCGGCTTCATTTTAACCCTTGTAGATGCACAACTCCTGGTCTGGCGGCTGAGCAAAGGGTTTTTCTTTCTTTTTTGTTGTCATTTTGCTAATTTTTGCCACGTGCTGTTTGGGCCTTTTTGAACTTGTGCAACAGTGGCAAACGCACTGTTAACGTAAGTCGTGGTGCCAAAATTACCCTCTCCCTCCACGTCCTCCTTGCTTTTGAAAGATGGATGCTGTAAACTAAAAGAAAGTTCACAAATAGGCTGTCACAATTTCTTTTTTTAATGAAGCCGAATAGGTAAAATTGATATGCCCGGGTGAAGCCGTACAAAGGAAAAGTAATTGTCTGTTGTGAACCTTACATCACCTGCGGTGATTTGCTTTGGCTTTTGACCCATTCTAACGCCTTAGAATGAAGTAACTAGTATACAATGCAGGTTGCATGCATGAGAGCTCTCCTTTCTAGTTCGTTCTGACTTTGAATTGTTGCTGCGACAGTTCCTTTCCAATAAATGTAATGAAAATCACTGAAGGTGTGCCGCACATAGGCAAAAGAAGAGTTTATGTTAATGCAAAACATAAAATGCAGTTAATTGTGTATGGGTCACTGTGAAAATTATTCTTGGAACCTGGCTTTGACCACAAATGCAGCATGAAGCCCCACACTTGGTATCTGTCCTGCGAAATTTGTATGGTAGGGTAATTGTAGAGCCCACTTCCCTTGGAACCTCACGTTTTCTTCCCCAATTCACTGCCCACATCTCTCCAGGGGTCTGACCCAATCCTTAAATGGGCCATGAAGAGAGAGAGAGAGAGTAAATTTAATGGAAACGGTGATGTTAGCTGAGCCGCTTTGCATTGGCTTGCTCTCTAGCTATCTGGTCACCAGCTGGCGTTTAGCTATCATGGTCACCGAGAAAACCATATTGGTCAGACATCTGACATGTAATCAGTATGCATAGGTTCGGTTTGCACTTTGAACGTGTGTTTTTCTCCACATTCTTCCTTGACATAAGTAAAAATGTTTACTTCGCTATTCAGAATGCTACTTGAAAAATAAACTCAAGCTATTCCCTTATGCTTTATGCTCTCCTTGATGTTGTAGATTGCTGGCTTTCCTTTCTGTATATATAAAAGTATATCTAATGATGCACGGTTAAAAAGGAGGTCCCCTTCTCCAAAAGAGTTGTCGCACTGGTGCAGGGCGCACCCTCAAGCGTAATCCAAATGGGCAAGGTATCAGACCCGTAATCCCAACGTGTTGGTTTGTCCCCGCTGTAAATGGGTGCTTTTCTCCTCAATCTTTCCCAGCAGTGAAAAAAAAAAAAAAAGAAAAAGAAAAAACTTATTCTGCACCCCCCCTTCCCCCCAAATTACAAACAAAAGGAAAATGTCAAGCTACTTCCTTACGTTTTCCTTGGCATTCTAGACGGCTGGCTTTCCTTTCGGTATTCATTCAGTGAGCCCCTCATTCTCAGTCACGCTAGGCTACATGTATAGACTTATATATCATCATCATAGAGAGAGCGATGAAACATGTTGACAAGACTTGCCTTCGTCAGGGCAATTTTCTTGTCGAAACGCTGGCACTGGACTGAGGCCACTAGTACCTTGTCCAAAGTAGACAGATACGCACACATCGGGTTTTAATGCATTGGTAACTGCTGTGCGAATCGTTTGTTTTCTGGGCCTTGCGCATGTTGTGTTGATCTTGTGTTGCAGGTACCCAACACATAGACTTTACCAGACTGCTACCGAGCAGCTTGTCAGTCGCTACCCGCACCTTATCGATCACCTTGATGGCCGAGACGGTCTGGTGAGCACTTCATTTTAAAATCTTTCAGCCAATTTGTGTGGTTTCACAGTCCTTCTTTAAAATTATACTCTTTATCCCAGCATTGCAGCCTCCTGGGGATAGAGAGCAATTTTATAGAACATTATTGCAGTTTTGCTGGTGGTGAAAGAATCTGGCACCTCGTTTTCATATCACAGCATGATCCCACCACACGAGACTTTCTTTCGTTATCAGGGATTTGCATTATGAAGGCCGATTTGCTCGAATGTTATAGTACTGCTTACAAACCCAAGCAATTTCTGCAGTTCTTTCATTCAAGTAATGGTCTCCGGAAATTGTTACCTGAGAACATACGGAACTTGACCTGAAACATAACTGTCTAAGTACTAACTGATGTTTACGATTCTCTTACGAAGCTCTTATAATTTACTATTTAATTTGATTGTTCTATTGGTGTGTGTGCATGTGTGTTTACTTATCATGTGTGTGCACATGACTTCTAAACAATATTTACCCTCACTGCCAAGTTTTTTTACAGTTACTCCTCACTCCCTTCCAGATTTTGCTCGCATCTTTGTTCTTTGGAAATTTTGAGCTAGTATTTCACTACGGTGCTCTGCAAGAACTGTAAAATTTTTTGTTAAGGATTACTACCTCATCCAACAAAAAATTGCTTAGAAAAATTTCGGTGAGCTGGAAGCTGAAGCACAGTGAGTTGCCTTTGCAGCTTTGCTTTCGTCAGAGTTGCCATGGCTGCACTACCGAGATGGAGATGTGGATGTCAAAACAAGCATTCCATCTCTGGAGAACTTGTTTCTGGGCTTGGTGGCTACACTCTAAGAGCATGAATAGTAGCGCTAAAAAACAACACACGAGAAAGAAGCCAGGGACATGCTCTACACTACCAACTGCTCATTAGCAGAAATTAGCATTGTACATTTATTCCAACATCCAGACATGTGCAAAGAAAACAGCAGCATAGATGTGCCAACAGGCATCATTAAAAAAACTTATCTCGAAACTGCATCTCTCCATTGACCAACATCACAGAAGTTTCGCTAACATAACCACTACCTTCCATCTTATGCGTTCGCTTCCAACAGTTCTGTGACCTTCTGATTTTTGATTCTGCCTAGTATCTTCGTTTTGAAAAATCGTGGCTCACACCCTGCAGGATTTGCAATGTGTGGTCAAATGTGCACCATTTCAGTAAAAGCTCTTTAATTCGAACTTCAAGGGGACGCCGCATCAATTTCAAATTATTGAAAGTTCGAACCAACGAAAGTGGAGCACAAAAGCTGTATAATGAGATTTTGGAGCAGTAGAGTGTGTCAGCAACGAAATGCTTGAAAAAGACCGCGATTGAAATCTGCCTTTTATGCTTGAAAGCGAAAGCTAGGACTTTATCCTTTAACTCTTTCAATACCAGCCGAAAATTGCCAATTTTTAGGGTTCCAAGAAAACATTTCTTTTATGAGAAAAATTTGGTTAGCACTAGTTACAGAATTGCAAAATGCAGATTATTTAAGAAACGGCTTTCAACGCCAACATTTTTGTGTTTTTTATATATCATAGTAGTGCAAAAAAAATATCAAAGCAACATTGAAGTTGTCGAAAAATGATAAAAAAGGAGCTTGTAAACAACCAACCGGGGAACAAAGAATGAGAATATACATTTTGTAGGGAAACATTTCAAAAACACACCCTAGAAAAAATGTCAACTTGCGCGGAACAGTTTGTCAGATATTAAAAAATGTTAGCACGCACGGTGCTTGTGTCATGCGGTGAAGCCCCACCTCCAATTCAAAATGTGCAATTTCGGGTTGTTCCCTGGAATAAATCTGAGCATCATTATGCACCAATTTGCCCCCCACATAATGTAAAAACATCTTGTCAATGACTGACTTTGCATTTAGAGCGAGCACAGTCTTGGGACAAGCACGCGATGCGGAAAAAACATGCATGAAGTTGAAAACTGAACGCCGTGGTTGGTGGCTTGTTGACGTTCACGGTCAGTTATCTCTCAAAACATAAAGCTGAGCTTTATTATCATCTTCTTACTCGCAATTGTAGCCTTGCTCGCAAAAATGAAGTACGATGCGCTAGAATCGTGCGCTGCGATCTTTGGCCAAGTAGCAGTTGCGCGATGAAAAAGATCAGCACAATGAGCCTCCTCTATTGCAGCGTCACCTAACATTTTTCAAATGAAACAGTATAAAAACTTATCGGAGACCTCCGTCCGAATAGGCAGTTCAACTAAGCAGCAACATTAGACACCCGGATATACCCTTGCATGGGAAACGAAACTGGAAGGCGAACAGCTGGCAGTGTAAGGCCGGTTTTGAAGCGCTGTCCTCGGGCGGACCAGATAATCTGGCGACTGGGTGTGATCTTTTGACTTGCATCTGAAGTTCTTATCGCAGAAATCGGGTTAAGTGGGGGAAATCAGGAGCGGCGTTCTTTGTTCGAGGATCAGTCGCGGATGCTCAGGCGCCATGGCAGGTAGCCTTGAAGTTGGGTAACTGCGTAGTAGCGCTAAATATGAATTTCGCGATGCAGAAATGAAACCGAAACTGTTGTAAACTGTTCGCGAATGGTCCTGAGGTAAGTAGAACTACCACAGAACTGAGAACAACGTGCGCAAAGGCAATAAAACTGCCTAAAATCATAAAGTAGCTTTGCACACCAGGCACTGCTGACATTTTCAGCCGATTTCTGGGATTATTACTGTCAGAGCGCGAACGTGACGATTGAAAAACGTTTGCTGGTTCATCATTCACGCCCTGATAGCAAAAAATGAAAGCTGGTGCAGAGTTGGAGGTGCACGCATTTGTGGTTCTGACGCGCGATGACAGGCTTTTCACACCCAGGTGATTCGAAAGCGTGATCAAAATCACGTTTTTCGTTGCAAAATGAAAAAACAAAACTGCTTTGAAAGGCCATTTTTCTGATCTAACTCCGAACAGCTTTACTTGTACGAACATGCTGGAATGCTATGAAAATGTGCTCCCAATATTGATCAATTGATTGATTTTGAATGGTGCCGAAAGGTTGAGTTTTATTGAGCACATTAGTGGAAAGCCTTTTTTTTTTTTCTTTTTTTTATGGCTCATGCTGAATAAGAGTTGGGGGGCATTCCTGCCAGTCATTACTTGAGAGCGATGGCTGCCCTGGTGCTCTGTCCGCCACGTCCTCAGGTCACTTGCAGCGACAGGTTCTACACCTCCGACCTCAGAAATGATGCCATCTGTCAGCACGCTCCACATGCTAGAGTCGTGCCCACATTGATGTAGTCCACAAAGAAACTCCTTCCAAAGCATCCACTGTGGAGGTTTTAGATTCAGGGTGTCTACCAACCTGGAAAACAGGGAAAACAAGGAATTCTCAGGAATTTTGTGTAGTCTGGAAAGACTCGGGGAAAACTCTTGGAATTTGTGCTTCTATCAGGGAAAAATTGGCTGTACTTCATAAAGGAAGTGAAATTCACGGTAATGCTTGCTCAAGTAACATGCAAGTCAAAAGTGGACAGCCCTCCGGAGCAGTTGCTGATGGCACTGTCTGAAGTCACTGTTTCTCGTGAGAACTAGCTTCATACAGCTGGCAAGTCACACCCCCCCTCCCCCCCCCCCCCCCCAACCCCCTGTACACTCCCCTTGTGTTCTGGCGTGTTTCCCAGACTACTGAAAGGCGGAAGAAAATGTGCGCCGCAATAGCTCGTCGTGGCAGCGTAAGGGAGTCTACAGGGGCAGGGGCAGTAGTAGCTCTCAGTCCTATGCCTTAACACCTGCACCATCCACTGTGGTTTCTAGTTAGTTGACGCACGTTGCGAATCTTTGAATTGTGAATCTGGCACTTAATTTTCAACTTTAAAATTTCGCTGATGTGTTCAAAATACATCTTAAGTATCGAATATAGACATTTTTACCCCGTTTCAAGAGTTACTTTTAACTGCAAGCTGGCACTATATTCCGCTGCGTAGAAAGACAGAACATGTTTCGGCTCCGTAGCTTTCGCTACGCGCCAAAAGAACTTCACGTGGGGTCACTATAGCGGGGTTCTGATTTCCAGTGTGAATCTCAAATGAACTCTTCCCGCTCATCCTGTGCAGCGCTGTGATGCTAGAAGTATGGCGGCGTTTAAGACCACCTGATGTGACAGTGTTTAAGATTCAGGTGTCCCTCATCCAAACCAAAACAAGCTCTTTGAAGCAGTGAAATACAGCACTGAACCATTGAGTGCGAGCTGAGAACATGGCAGTACAGTTTTACCATTTTTTTTTTCGATATTGCATTCAGTGTGAATTTTAATACCACTCTGTTATGTTTCCCTTTTGAATGAGATAAAAGTTACTGGTTAGCATTGAAACTTTATTACGTCATGTTTTATTTTATAAGGTGCTTTTTAGAGGGTGACAGCAACTGGTGAAGTGGTGTCAGCCCGTGTTGACTTAAAACAGAGTTCTGTGTCACTCAGGGAGTTTATCAAAAAGACCCAGGGAAAGCCTGGAAAACTCGGGGGATTTTAAAATGTCAACTTGGTAGACACCCTGAGATTGCTATTACCCGATTTAACTTCTCTCTCTGTTTTTCTCAGCTTTCTGGAGATGGCGCAAACTCGTGTGTATGCAGCGGGGCCGTTTCTCAGGCCATCCGCCAAGTCCCGAGCAGCCAGCGCGCCGACACGTAGTTCAAATTATCCATGGCAGGGGCCCCTTGCGTTCAAATTAGTGAGACTTTCAGTACATAAGCTGCTATAAAGACTTATCCAGATCAAAATGTACAGTTTGAATTATCCATAAATTTGAATTATTGAAGTTTGAATTAATGAGCTTTTACTGCTATTAGTCTTTCAATTTTGCGCATGCTCCCTGAGGCGGTCGTTCAAACATCTTCCAGTTTACCCGATTATAACCCTTTGCAGGCGAGGGGAATTTTTCTGCTAATAAACAATTGGGAGTGTAGTGTCTGTCTGTGTCTTCTTTCTCGTGGGCCATTATTTCAGCACTCTACTATCGTGCTGTAAGCATTCCATCTGTTTTCCGAAATTTACCATATCTGTTCTATGGGTTTAAGTGACCTCAGGTGGTGCGCCACGCCCTCGCCATTTTTGTACACAAGTTGTCTAAAGGCAACATGAGCATGCTCAGGTGGTGCAGAGGGTGTGCATGTGTGTGGTCTCCTTATTTGTCCGAGGAGTGGCAGTGAAAGGGTTAAAAACTGTTTTCTTCCATTTCTTAACAGGACATGTGGACGGGATGCCTCCGAAACAAGTTTAAGAATGCGCGAAAACAGTTTGAAAACTGCTCACCAGAAATGCTTGCCCGGAAGCAAAAGTACAGCCATAAGAAACAGAAGCAAACTTGCTCCGACACCGAACCACCGAACAAGAAGCTCTGTCGCCTAGCTGTAAGTTCAGTTGCATGCCTCGCTAATTTGCTTTCTAGCTTGTTGGTGTTTGTGATTGTGCGTTCGAATATCAAAACATTGTGAGAACAAAGAGGGAAGCCTATAGAAGCCATCAACAGTATTCCAGCCATTGTACTTGACCTACAAATTCTACTCTCGTGGACACTTTTTACTAAAACTCGAATACTACTTGAGTGTTTGTTTTCTGGCCGCTAGCCGTTTGTGGTGCTCTTGACCACATTGTTGAAGCTACCCCCGAAGGCTTTTTGAATTCTAAAGGTTCCTTACAAAGCTCGCAAGCAGCCCTGCACCACTGGCCTCTCACTTTGTTGAAAGACCTGGGAAAGAATTTCACCAGGCTGAGGTGAATGGTCACGACATTGTATTTGAGTGGCTGCCAAGTCACCACGAAAAATGCCTGTGGGTCAGGTATTTGGTTCATGTAAAAAAACACTGAAGGGAGTTTGTGAAACTTCTTCTTGTGATAAATATGCTTTTCATTGTTTATCCGGTTGCAAATACAGTAAAAGCTCGTTAATTCGAACTCGGTTAATACGAACTTACGGTTAGGTCGAACTGATGCCCTGGTCCCGGCAAAGCCCTGTATATTTCAATGGGGGAACACTCCCAGTAATTGAAATGCGTTGGTGTCTAGAAGGGTTAATTCGAACTGGGATCCCCTGGTTTCCACCGCTCCTCACAGAAGTCGGCCCAGAGTGGTTACAATGTGTTGCAAATCCAAACCAAACCAAATTTACTAGAGATGCATGCAAATCGGCGTCGAGGCTGGATGTTGCAGCACGTTATTTCTCAACACATGGGAATTCCGACGCTGCGCTGAAGCTCTTCGACAAGTTCCAAGCGACGCTCATGGAGTTGTGACAAGCAAATGCATATTACCAATTACTTTTAATTTTGATTGCCCCTACCCTGCCTAGTAAATAAACTTGCTTTCGCGCATAGACAGCGTAATTATTTCGACATTACGGCTCTTCACATAAAGGCAACGTCAGTGCCTGTTTTGGGCGTATAACTGGCTGATCCATTAATTTCGTTCGCTGTTCGACCTCGACAAACATTATTTAAAAAAATCACCTGCCACAAACGTGTAGTAACGCCTAATTCGTGATAGCAAGTCCAGAGATGGCTTCTTTGTGTTCTTCCCACGCAGTGTGGCGCGATTTCCATTCATTCTGGCGCCCTCCCGCTAATTCAAACTCTGCTTAAATCGAACAATTTGATGGTACCTTTCGAGTTCGAATTAACGAGCTTTTACTCTACAAATATTGTTGCGTGGCAGCAGGATGAAAGTGAAAGAGAATAAACTTTCTTTATTGAGAAAAAAATAAATAAAATGGAGTCTTCGGGGTGGTTTTCTTAGTCCAGGACACCTTGAGCTCGGGCTGTGTCCACAGCCCTCTCAGCCAGCTGACGCTGATCCTCGAGGGTGAAGCTGGCCAAGGCTCTCTCCCAAAGCTCGTGGGAGGGATAGGGATTGGGGTGGGAAAGTGGGGCTTGGCCTTAGCCTCCTACAATGTGATAGAGTGTCCCGGGGGCCTCGCAGAAGCGTCACTGCGAGGGGAAACAGGTAGGAGCCAAAATGTGACTTAGGATTAAGGTGGCACAAACAACGAAAGATGTAATGATCTATTCACGGAATGTACAAGGTGGCCATAGGTCAGACCAGGCCAGGCAACATGCCCCACCAAGCTTCGTCGTCGCAGATGCTGGTGCATGACACTATGCACCTCTGCCGTTTTCCTCATCTTCTGATGCCATAACAATATAAATAAATCTAAAATCGAATAAATATACTTAGTTTGTCCGGTTGCTAAAGCAGTATTTAATTTATAAAAGAAAAAAAAAATTTGTGGTCAGTGCCGGCTGGAACAACTACACAAGTGACAATTACACAAACTCTTCTTGGGATCTGATTGGATGATGGCTAAGATTTGAAAGTTCATGCGTATGCTCTAGCATTCGTGCCAGTGTCATCTTTCGTTGGGAAAAACATTGGTGCTATTGGCAACAAGTGTATGTGTTGGAATGTAGTTCTTGTGTTTTACCCTTTAAACGTTTCGTTTTATTGTATAGTTGTCCACATTGGCTTGTTTGTTGCAAGGCATCCAGGGATTTCAATGTTGTCTTTGGTCGCTTTATAAGTGGTACTTTAAGAATCGCCGTGACCCACTACAGTCGAACCCCGCAATAGCGAAACCACCAGTGAAAGCTGGAAAATTCGCTTTTGGAAGAATTTTGGTGCCACGAAAATGAAACCTAAACAACAGGAAAAGCGGCCACAAACCGAAAATTTATTTCTGAAAATTGGTTATATTACATTGCGAGCCTTACCTTCCAGCAACTTCACAACACGGCTCTCAAGCCACAAGAAGTGGTTCGTTGTTGGTCGTCGTGCACGCCTAAAAACGATGGATCATATCAAATATCAAATGCATCCAAAACATCCCGCGGGTTGGCCTTCTCGGCACGTTTTTTTCCCTTCTCCTCGGCACCGAGTATGTGCGAGCATGCGGGGCAAAGTTCAGCTTCTTCTGTTGACGAACTTTGACAGACAGTGGCACCTCCTTGTTCCAATGCTGTCCACAAAATTGAGTGAGCACTGCTTTGTTGACGCCCAGAGAGGCCACAGCTGTCACTGTTTTGTATTGCGCACGTGCGCCATTAAAGGGACACTGAAGTGGATTGATTGTGGGATTGAACGCTCCGACGCAATGCAGGTGATGAGGCGCGCCATAGTGGAGGGCTCCGGATTAATTTTGACCACCTGGGGATCTTTATCGTGTGCCGAAATCTCGTACACACGGGCGTTTTTGCTTTTCGCCTCCATCAGAAAAGCGGCCGCCGCGGCCGGGTATCAAACCGGCGACCTCGTGCTCAGCAGCGCAACGCCTTAGCCACTGAGCCACCGCGGCGGGTACTGAAGTGGATTGGTCAAGCTCCCGTTTTTGCTTGCACTGTGCAGACCAGCTCAAATGAACACACTTTTCATCGTTTATCCGGGCGATAAGGTGTTGTTTATTTTATAAAACCTGAAAGAACCTGAAACTACCATGTGCGGTTTACAGCGGCTGCACCAACAAACTGCACTGACATCAGGTAAAGCTGCTACGTGATTGGACAATGTCCAAGATTAGCATGCAAACAAGTTTTGGTTTCGGTTCTGTAAAACAACATGCTTGACATCCGATGTTATCGTAGGATGGGCATTCTCGATATCTCAGTAATCGTCATACCGCGCTTCTGCCATGTTGTCGGCTGTAAAATGCTTAAGATAAGCCTCCCAGGACGGCTTGGAATCCTAGCAATCACTAGCCGAGGCCTACGCACTGGATGAACGCCCTCCGCGTCACTGCAGACGCTCAAATGCCATGCGCTTTTCCCCCATCTTTGGAGCTTGCCTCACTCATGCCTGTATCGTAAAAGGTGTGTTCACACGAGGCCAAGGGTCTGCTGATTCTGGCCTGTGCCCACTGCCTGCAAGCAGTCGGTACTTATGGCAACAGCACGGCCAACATGAACCTGCTAGCGTGTCAGTGTCAAGTGTCAGTCTGCGCGTTCTGCAACTTCGCTTGTGGAGCATTAACATTGCAGCGCAAAAAGGTAAATTCAATATAGAAAACATTGGCCGAAAATGAAGAAATCAACTTACAAAAAAGGGGGGGGGGTGTACAGTGCATGTCAGGCTTGTCTAGTGCAAAGGAGCGTGCGTCTTCGGAGCATGCTGGCGACATCTGCTGATAATTGCTGGGTTAGAGATAGCTTGCCAATGCGCATGCGGGGATCTGGGACAGGCTGTGGCCGGTCGTCGTTCAGCGCGGGCATCTCAAATTTGCAGTCGCCACCACCCGCAACGGGTGCTTCTTTTCTGCGTGCCAGCCGTAAGCGGTGACACCGGAGATCAGCGTGTAATTTCAGGCGGTGCATTATCACCGCAGAAAGTTACGTAATCGCACAGCAGGTTTGACCGAGAGTGCTGCAGTGAATTGTTGTTGCGTGCATTTCGTTTGGTACTCGTGAGACTCAGAATATTGGCGCTTGTAGTTTTACACGATTACGTAACTACCGGCGGCGACATTACACTGCATAAATGACGCGTCTATCTGGCCTGTTACCGCACACGGCTGGCACTGGGGAAGACCAGTGCCCCTCGTGGGTGGTGGAGTCTGAAAATTAGAGTGGCCCATGCGAAAGTACGACCGGGCCAACCCTGTCAGAGATCCACGCACACGCAGTGGCAAGCTATATCTCTAACCCAGCAGCTATCAGCAGATGTCGCCAGCACGCTCCTGAGTCGTGCGCTTGCTTGCCCTAGACAATCCTGACATGCACTGTACTCCCGGGGACTGGAACTTGCAACTTGCAAAATAACATACCTAGTGCTCCAGACCACTCAGCCACGAGCCAGCACTGCCGGTGTTGGAAATATAAAGTGTATAATGTATAATCAGTTCGCATTTTAATTTAGTTTTAGTTTTAGCGTTTCAAGCAGCTTAGATTACTATTTGTTGTATAGTGCTCGTGCAGTAAGCATCCCCCAAATTTCCACAATATCTCATGTCTAGCAATTGCATTTCTTAGACGGAAAAGCGTTCGCAGATGTGTGGTCGTGCTGCTGACCGCTGTGCTTGTTCACCCAGCGCAAAAAAGTGCTTCCTGCATCCTAGTTATACGCTGTACGGTAAAAGTTTTGGTTGATTTTATTTCCTTAGTACCTATATTAACTCCAGTGACTCTTCTTCAGCCTTCAACTGGCCTTAGATTTTCCTACAAGCGTACGGGTCAGCGAAGCGTTGCAGATGCACTTGGGCAGTGCTTGTGTGGAGTGACCTGGGCTTGGAGCTTGATACAGTGTACAAACTAACAAACTAAAGAAAGGCACATTCTTTCATTCACAAACGTGTCGGGGCTTAATTTCAACGGAGCGGACTAAACGCTGGGCCGACTGACTCTGTCTGAGTGTCGGCGAGCTGTGCAGTCAAGCAAACCCACCTTTTTGTGACGTCATACGAAACGCCACCGAAAATGGGCGAGAAAGCAGAGAGGAGGATAGCATTTTCGAATTTATTTTTCTGGTGAATGAAGTCGTGCTAAACACAGCGAGAGCGTTTGAAACATGGCCTACAGACTCCAGACTACAATTTGCGCTCGTAATCCCGCAATGTTTACAAATCACTTCAGTGTCCCTCAGAGTGGCATCCTTGCTTTTCAAAACGGTGGAGCAAGCTGCAGGCGGTTCCGAACTCGTCGGCGCTATCTTCCCTTTCTCTACTTGGGCCACTGACTTGGGCAATGATGGCTGCCTTATCAGGTAGCGATAAAAACTTCCACTTTTGGGCTGGCGAAGGCGTCTTGCTGAGAGCAAACGTGCCAATTGCCACACACACAACAAACGCAAGCATGCTGTTCAGCAGTAGGAGGCTAGCGTAGCCCTGGCCCGAGCCAAAGCCACGCAATGGTCCCTAGCCACGCCATGAGTCATCATGTCGCTGGCGTCATGTCGCAAGCCATCATGTCACCATCAAGGGGGCAAATCATTGCCCCCTGGTGGTGTCGCTGCGAGGCTGCCTCTATTGCACAGCTGTTTTTGTAAACAAAAACTGTGACTTATTCCTCTGTCGTAGGAATCGGTATAACACGAAAGTGAAATGTGCAGCGAAATATGCAGCTGAGCACTATTTGCGGGTCGGCGGCTGCCTTGTGGGTGTGCTTGGCGAGCGACGTCCTGCTGGCGGGTCGCTTTGGCAAAGGTGTGCTGGCGTCATTTCCGGGACAGATGTGACGTCAGTGAAATCTTGATGTATCTAATTACTTTGTGTTAAAATATAAAACCCCAAAACAAACAACTCTAGGTATAACGTACTCTTTAGTACTAAAGGTTGCTTCCCCGCAAGAATACCCTGTGCGCAGGGGTGCACCCTTTACAGGCCGCTTTCTTTGTTGTACTGGCGTTGCTTCTGGGACGGATATGACGTCACTGAAATCTTCGGGTATCCGGGATAAAACACTTTCATGTTAAAGGGGCCCTGAAAGGCATTTTGAGCACACTAAATGAACTAGCGCAACCGTTAGATTGGGTCGTCAACGTCCTCTGTGCCAAGTATTACTCTTTTACGCGCAGCGGAAAGCTCACACTTTTGTTGCAAAGTTTGTCGTTTTTTTCTCACCCTTTCCTTCGTGTTTTTGGATGCCGCCATCTTCACATGTCTACATCATCGATTCCCAGATGTTCGTCATGAGCTAGACATCCTGCTATTGGGCGGCTTTTTCACGCACTTCCGGCAAAGAGATGAGTCGTCTGCTCAGCGTCGGCTCGCCGGCTGATCTGCCAGCGGAGTGCCGGACTGCTTGGGCATTTTACGACAAACGAAAACAAGTGTAAAACAAACGCTTAACCGTTTGTATTGAATGCAACACGGCCATAACACGACATGGATATTCTCTTACCTGATTACGTTCCATAAAGAAAGCGTTGAAGCCCCGTGGCACTTCTTTCGTGCAATCGCAGAGAACGCCCTGAGCCGAATGCCCGGGTTTGACGCATACATTTTATTCAACTTCAAAACAATCCAGAGATGCGTTTTCTAACGAAAACAACGTCACAACATGCGTTGAAAGTCTGAACCACGATTGACAGAGGATGGGTTGCCTCCTGCCCGTCGTAAATCCGGGTACTCACCTCGCGCGCGGTTTGCTGGGACGAACAGCAAGTCACTTAACTCTGGCGCACAAGCCGATGGCTTTTAGCCACGCACACTGCACATACCCCGCAGCGAGGTTGAGTCGTACGTCGCTCGAGAAAGATAATCCAGGCCATGGGAAGCACTATTCACCCGCAGAAAGCACAACGTCGCATTTCATCGCGAAACAAAGGCGTCCACAACACACACACCATCGTTTCCTGTAATGCCAACGCATCTCGCACTTCCAATGGGAGTGAGTGGTACGCCTGCAGTGCCCACATGTCGCGAAGTGGAAGCCCCAAGCTGAACCGGGATCACGCAACCGTAACTGACTTCTGGAGCGGTTTGTGCCTTGTTGCCAAGGCAACCGATGCTTGAGATTGTCAAAGAAATGGCGCTCGCTCCAGCGCTAGAAAGCTCAGAGCCGCGACGGAGCATGTTTTGCCAACGTTGCCGCTCTCTCACCACGCGTTCGCCCCAAGCTGAACTGGTCACATGATTGAAGCGTTTTGTGCACGGGTCTGTATCGGATTAAAATGTCTTTTTCACATGCCGCCGGCAGCAATTACCACCGCCGCAAAATAAGACCCGGCACCAGTGGGGCCACATCTGATACGGCGCTTTTTGGAATAACAGTGCGCGGTGCATCAAGGGAACGAGCGCGCACGACCCTCCCCGTGCGGGCTGCGAGTTCGCCGCCGATAAAAAGTCATGTGCCGCCAGCAACTTACACGGCGAAAGGGCAAGGCCAGGCCGCCGCATACATGCGGCCAGATTTTTCGTTCGCTTTTCCAGCCTTGAGCGGCGTGCGGGATTGTGTCAACAAAGCTTGCCCCTAGCAGACGACAGTCTGAGCAGCGGAATAGCGGAATTACGTCACCGCTGCGGAGTGCAGCATCATGGGAGGCAAGGCTCGCGCGCCGTCAACAGCGGAGAGTAAGTAGAAAGGAGGAGGAAACGCGGTGCGACGATAATGCGCGGTTTTTGAATTACGATTTCTCAGCTAATACTCATCGCTTTAACAAAATTCTTGCGGGAGGAGATTGCAAATACATTGCTCTATTTGGGTACATGTACATCCACGCATCGGCGGAAGGTATTTCAGGACCCCTTTAATATGGCGGCGGCCATGCAAGTGTGCTGAGGCAAAAGTTTACGCAAATTGAGTAAAAAAAAAAACGCACTTGAGCACTTTTTTGGACACTGTTAGCCTCAAATGGTTAGGTAGAATGCTGACAGGACTTGCAGCGAATTTCATTAATGTGGGATTGCTTTCCAAAAACGTTTCGTTGCCGCGAGAAGTGAAATACATGGGCGTCTAAGGATGTTTGCTGGGGATCTGGAAATATTTTGTTGCCACGGGAATTTCGTAGTCTGGGGATTTCGTTATCACGGGGTTTGACTGTATTCCCATGTGGTTGGCTGCAGAAATGGGTTAGATGAACCTCATAGCGCAGCTTTTTAGTGAGCAAGCATTGTTCCATGCAGTTCCAAAGGACAAGCCAAGGCATACGCAGTGGCATACTGCCCTCTGTGCCTTTGGGGATGTAACTGGTGCATTTTTCAAGCTTCAGTGTGGCTTTACCTTGCAGAACTCGAACCACCTTGCCATGTATGATGAGGGAGCTATGATGCAGCACTGCGAATGGCTTGAGGAGAATGCTGGCACCACAGAGGACGAAGCAAAGCGTCAGCGTCTTCTTGCAACAGCGAACAGGAGGCACAAGCAGCTGCAGACAATGAGCGTGCAGGAGGCACTGACGACTTTTCCTTTTTTGTGTGTAGAGTCCACGGTACGTCAGTCGCATTTGGGGTAATGCGTGTTGTGTGATGCGTAATGAATTAAACTTCAATTGTTATTTCATTGCAGCTTCTGATGGAGTTTGAAGTTGTCTTTCAGAAGCGAATCGCCGATAAAATGGAAGCAGGCTTCGCTTCTCTGTCTGATATCATTCTGAAGCATGGCACTGAACGAGAGGTTGCCTCGTTCCTTGACGCAGCACAAGGTAAGCTTGATGCATTTTTCTGTACTTTATGTCCACTTATGTCATTGGGAACTTCGTCTTTCAGGTGATAGGTCATTGGTATGTTTTCAAGGCAGCTGTTAAAGGGACACATGAGTGGCTCTACGTAAACATTGTGGGATTACTCGTGTTGATTAAGCTCTGGAGTTCCTAGGCCAAGTTTCGACCACTTTAGGTGCGTCTATGTGAATTCATTTAGTAGGAAAACCAATTCAAAAATGGTGTTCTCCTTTCTGCATCTTCCTTGCTGATTTTCTGTGGCATTTCTGATGACACGTACGCTTTTGAATTGGCTTTACTGCGCACATCACTGACCTGCCAACCACAGTGCCGGCAAAATCAGTTGGCCGGTCGCCGACAAGTCAATTACAATTCGATCGTGCAGGTGAAACAGAGCCCCGGCCGGATTTGTGCGCGGAATGATATGCCTTTATTGTGTTAGTTTGCAGACTGTGTTCAGCTCAGTAAAGTTGACAAAACCAAAATAACTTCCCAGTAGCACATATGCGATACGTATGTTGGCTTACCATGCTTTTCACTGCAGCTGTAGCTGCTTATGCCTGTATGACTGGTACACCTGTACAAAATCTAAGGCTAGTTAAAGGCAGGAAAAATGCCGGCGATGTTAATCTATTTCAGCGATTCTGAAATGGGTGTCCGTGGGCCCCAAGGGCCTTTTAGGGGTCTGCGAAGCCTTCCCCAAACTCTTTCTCACCCCCCCACCCCCCCCCCCCCCCTTCAACCATTCCTGTGCTTTGCTGCATGAGACTTGCGTTTATTTTTCTCCGAGTAGCACATCGTTTAAAATTAGCTTTTTGCACAACATGCCAGCTACGCAAAAAGGCAGACACATAAGAGGCAGCATATAGGCATTTGGGCAACTGTTAGTTGCAAGAGCAAATCTTTTGGCAATTGGAGGTGCATCAGCATAAAAGTCAGCCTCAAAAGGCAAACATTAAATATGCGCGGGCGACCTTAGCTGCATTTGCAAATTCCTCTACATTATGAATTGGATCTATATAGTAGTTTATCGTAGAGCCCTTCATTTTTTTGCAAGCTTGAGAAGACATGATGTAAAAACAGCGCGGTAGGATGAAATACACGAGGAAAGGAACCAGACAGGACAAGTCTGGTTTCTTTCCTCGTGTATTTCATCCTACCACGCTGTTTTTTACATCATGTCGACCTACCACTCGCCCAGCTTTCCATCCTGCTGAAGCTTGAGAAGGATCTGCAGCACATTCATAGTTGAGAACCACTGATCTAGGTATTCAGGAATTAAAATAAACTGAATATTTTATCATGAGGCGTAAAACCTAGGTACGAGAAGCACTTCTTCGCAGGGTGAAGTAGCAGACCAAGCTTCAGCACAACCACACAGTTGTGAGGGCTTTCGCTGCCTGAAGGAATGCATTAGCTGGTGATCAGATATTTGTGCGTACTAGAGGGAAGCTTACTGCACAACCATTATTCAAGAAATGCTCAGATAAGCACCTCGGAGCGCTAAAGCTGAACAAGTAAACAGCAATGTGCGTAGTCTAGGCAAAACAGTGCAAAAAAAGACAAGGACAGAGAGAGATAAACGACACAGACTGCGCTGAACTATCAACAGATATTATTTTGAAAGAGACGATATATACAGCCGTCCAACCTAAGGTTTCTCTGCGCATGCGTAGAAAATTTAGTTCTTTCTCAGGCAGGGGGATAGAGGTCATGCTGACGCATGCCTCGCTAAGCGTTAGGATCCGTTCTGATTCTACAATTTGACGTGAGAGCTGTGATTTGCACTTTCTAATGATGGAAGGTGCTTGTAATTCTGGCAAATAGTCCTTGCAATTCAAACAATGGCTTGCAAGGAAGCCCTCCGCATCTTTCCCCTCCCGTGCATTTTTTACATTGTTCGCGTGCTCCCCCTCAGCCTATCGTTGACGCATCTCCCAGTTCAGCCAACGTACACTTTTCCGCACGTTGAGGGAACTTGATAAGCTATCGGTGGATAGAATGCGCATGGACCAATAAAACATACACATATGACCCCGTAACTGATACTGTTATCGCTTCTAACATATAGCAAAGGACAGGCGTCCACCCTTTGCGACCTAAGAACCACTCAACTAAAGAATTGCCGTCGTTATCGGTTACGTACACTAACATTCGAAGCTTACTTCCTAAACGCGACCAGTTATGCTCTTACTTGAACGACAGTAATAGCGACATCTTGGTGCTAACTGAAACTTGGTTACATTCTGACATCAGTGATAGCGAATTTTAACGAAAAGAGGAACTACAGCGTTTACAGATACGATAGAACACACAGGAGGGGTGGTGGTGTTCTGCTCGCAGTTAGAAACGGGATAACGTCGTTTTCCGTTGAAACGAATGCTTCGGTTGAAATAACTTGGGCTGCATGCGTGACGGCATCCGCTAAGGTCTTAATAGGCGTCCTGCTACCGTCCACCTGACTCCGATCCATCCTTCTTGAAGGAACTGCGTGAAAGTATATCTTGTGCCTTGAAACAATGCCCTGCTGATATAGTCTACCTTTTCGGGGCACTTTAATTTCCCTCTCATTGATTGGTCGATCCTCTCAGCCCCCTGTAGCACTTCACACCGAATTCATTAACTTAACCCCTAGACTTCAAACCTGTTCAAGTTATAGACGAACACGCTCGAGGGTCTAACATCTTAGATCTTGTATTAACCACTGCCACCGGAAAGCATAGGATCCGTATCAATAAATCGATGGGTTCATCAGCGATCATAAGCTCCTTCAGTTTACATTTCACAACTCCTTTAAAATTTCCCCGGTGCCATCATTAAAAAAATATGCAATTATAACAAAGGTAATTACAGGGAAATGAATGCAGAATTGGAGGAATTCTTCAATGAATCCTTCCTACCCTCATCAGTTCCCGGTCTGTGGATGACAGCTGGGTGCTCTTCTAGAACAAGATAGCCGAACTGGTCGACAAACACGTGCCTTTAATAACAATAAAAAATGATCAGTCTAATCCGTGGTTCAACAGACAACTCAGGAAACATGCGAAACAAAAAGAACCGATGGTATATAAGAGTGCCAAATCGACTTCCAGTACGCTGTCATGGGGCCAATAAGAATTTCTGAGAACTTTTAACTCTGCAGTACAGAGTGCCAAACAAAAATACTTTCTGAGGATTTACCTTCGCTGTTTAAAAATAACCCCAGAAAGTTTTGGAAGACAATTTCAAACAATCGTTCTAATAATGA
This sequence comes from Haemaphysalis longicornis, assembly GCA_013339765.2. Classification (NCBI taxonomy): domain Eukaryota; kingdom Metazoa; phylum Arthropoda; class Arachnida; order Ixodida; family Ixodidae; genus Haemaphysalis; species Haemaphysalis longicornis. The sequence continues at coordinate 107,430,831 of CM023452.1, read as the reverse complement.
CATTGTATTACATGGTGACAACGGTGTTCCCCTTCAGGAACATGCGTGTACGCGTGCATTCAACCATTTCTTCTCTTCGGTATTCACTCAGGAGATCATTCCACCATACCCATGGTTCCCGAATCCGATTACAGATATATGCAGCCAATTAATATTACTCCTGAAGGCATCGCTTCACTAATTGGCAGTCTTAAAGTCTCCACTTCATCTTGGTGTCGATAACATCAATTAAAAAATATAAAGAACACTGTGCACATCTCTAGTCAAATTCTGTTCCATATTTTCAGTAATCATTGACATCAGGTCAGTTACCTGCCGACTGGAAAATCGCCAAGGTTGTTCCCATTTTCAAATCCAATAACAAACATGCACCTGAAAATTATCGCCCGATTCTTTGACGTGGCATATGCTGTAAATTACGGGAGCACATTATTGCATCTAATGTGTATAAACACCTCAAATCCACAACTTTTTTTCGTCCATCAGCATGGTTTCTGAAAAGGCCTGTCATGTGATACACAACTGCTGGAATTTACAACCGACCTACACTCTAACATGAATGCTAACCAACAAACAGACCCGCATTTTCTTTGATTTTTCAAAAGCGTTCGACCGTGTTGCTCAGTCCCGCCTCAATACAAAATTATCAGCCCTTTGCCTGGATTCTTTAACTTTATCATGGATTCGAAACTTTCTGTCTATGCGCCAACAATTTACCGTGGTCAACAACTTTTCTTCACACCTCGCTGATGTTACTTCTGGAGTTCCGCAGGCAGCGTCCTGGGCCCGTTACTGTTCCTGATCTACATAAATGACCTGCCCCTCAACATCTCATCACGGGGATACGACTCTTTTGCTGACGATTGTATATATATCGTACGATTACTAGCCTTAACGACCACCTTTCCTTACAAAATGACTTAAACATAATCTACAATTGGTGTAATACATGGCAAATGTCACTAATTTGAGTAAATGCAAAGTAATATCTTTTAGTCGGAAACACGATAATTCAAATTTTCTTTATTCCATCAACCACAGTGCAGTTTCGCAAGCCGCTTCCTATAAATATCTTGGTGTTCATCTAACACCTAATCTCTCTGGGAGTACCCACATTTCCGCCATCTGCGCAAAGGCTTCTAAATCACTGGGTTATCTGCGACGAAATTTACGATGCGCACCAGCCCTTGTCCGCAAACATGCGTATCTAACCTTTATTCGTCCACAGCTAGAATTCGCGTCGGCAATCTGGTCCCCTCACCAAAACTACCTAATCGTCCAGCTGGAATCTATTCAAAACAGAGCCGCCAGATTTATTACACGCAAGTACGACCGTCATCTTAGCGTTACCCAAATCAAACAAGAGTTATCACTTCAGCCGCTAGATAGCCCGTCGTACTATTGCGCTTATTATGCCTTTTTCATAAATACATAGTTCGCGTTAGACCTAACCCGCTTCCTCTTAACGCCCCAGTACGTACGTCACGACGCCTTCATAATAGTCATAGTTTCACGCGCATTTTTGGCAAGACGCTTGCTTTCAATTCATCGGCATTGCCTCGAGCAATCATGCCACTGGAATGATCTTCCTGACCAAATGCATCCATACTTAGTCAAGATAGCTTTACCGAAAATCTGCACCGACATTTTTCTTAGGTAATTGTGTAATGATGAATTGCTAGAATATATTGTTACTGTTTATGGGTGTTTCCCCCTTGTATTTGTGTTTTTGTGATGTTTTGATTCCACAAAACCCTGTGCGTTTGTTGATAACTTGTCTGTTAGAAACGGTGTATGACGTGTTTCATTCACGTCTGTAAGCCGATTACCCAAACTCTATATTGTGTACTTGTCTTTTCTTCTTTTTCCCCACTATTTTTTTTTTTTTATGTTCTTTCAAAATGTAACCCCCCTTACTCAATGCTCTTCAATGGGCCTTGTAAGGTATAATAAATAAATAAATACCCCTTCTGCCATTCAACAAAAGGTGCGGCAGCCACTTTGCTGGGTTGCTTGCAAGTTGCTTCGAGAACACTCTTGGCAAATCTTGCCCACACTGTCTCATGGACGCGTTCAGCCAACAAGCCCAAAGACTGCTGAATGCCAGATACCCTCAGCACCTGCTGGTGTCGGTCGCAGAGAGCCTTCTGGGCAAAAATTCGCGCCAAGCCCACTGTGCAATGTCCGCGAAGAGCGTAGGCAGAGGGCAGCTGGGATACCCTACGTACACGCAATTTCACGAAGTCTGAAAAAAGCGGCCCAGAGGTATGAAGTGGATGTTGTCTTCTCTGCCCCTCACAAGCTTTCTAAGCTCCGCAAAATGACTGACCCAGAGGCAACCCAGCAAAGGGGCTGCGGCACAAAACATTGGTGACCTTTTGTTGAATGTGTTGAAATAAAAGTTTGAATGTTGAAATAAAAGTTTGTTATATTCAAAGATTTTGTGTTCTGTAGTGCCCCCAGTGCTTGTCCGGGAGCAAACGATGCTTTATTCACTGCGAAATTCATCAATTTAAGCTAAAATTTTGAATCTCGCACCAAAACGTCTGTTTGAACGACGTTTGCAATGTCGTCATAAGAACAGGTCTTTCAGCTAAACTTGGTGTGGAGCGGTGACTTGCTTATGTTTTAGTCAACCTAGATGGCACCACCACACCGCAGCGAGCCGTTTTCTGCCTTTGGTTTGTCTTGGACCGTATTTAAACCTGGCTCGTTTTTGTTCATGGAGAAAATAATCGTTTCGTGAAACATGGTGCTCGCTCGACAAATATGGCCACGTAAGACACCGTTTTCTTGCGTCAGTCTGCCAGTGTTGTCTGAGACAACCCCAAAGCCCGCAGTGCTATGCATCTAAACCAAGCATAGTGCGCGCATTACCAACAGCAGTACGCATCGATGCTTCTATATTTACATGTGCTTTCGTAACTTTCATTGTTTGTCCCACCATTCTTACTGATATAAAAAGAGTGTGCCCTAAATTGAAGCGCAAATAGCTGGTCCGGCAAGTTTATAAATTCTGCCTAATTTGCGTTCGCTTTTTCCAGCCTCTACCAATCGCAGAGCTGGCTGGTATGACACCATAGGTTCCGTTGCAGGAAATGAACTACTGGGTCGTATGGCCATTCCCTTTTTTCCTGATTATACAGCTTATTTGAGCGAAGTTTATGTTAAAAGTGGTGTCCGCATGATTCTATCGAGGCAATCTTTTGAATGAACCAAACTTGTGCATTTTGTCCTCATGGCACCTTTAACATGCGGAAAAGTGTACGTTGGCCAAACCGGGAGATGCGTCAACGATAGGCTGAGGGAGAACGCGAACATTGTAAAAAAATGCGCTGCCCGGAAGGGGAAAGATGCGGAGGGCTTCCTTGCAAGCCATTGTTTGAATTGCAAGGGCTGTTTGCCAGAATGACAACACACTTCCCTCATTAGAATGTGCAAATCACGGCTCACACGTTAAATTGTAGAATCAGAACGGATCCTAACGCTTGATGAGGCATGCGTCAGCATGGCCTCTATCACCTTGTCTGAGAAAGAACTAAATTTTCTACGCATGCGCAGATAAACCTCAGGTTGGACGGTGTATATTATTTCATCTCTCTTTCAAAATAAATACATAACATAACAAAACTTTATTACAGAAGGTAGACGTGTCAGTCAGCATGGAAAGAAAGAAAGGTGGGGGGGGGGAGGGGAGGGGATTTAAAGGTTACATTCGGCGGTCGACTCCTGAGGAGCGCGCGAACTCCCACAGAGAAAGCAGAGTCTGCCGTGCAGTGGCGGGGTTGCAGCGGGGTTGTCCACTCCACAATCCTTGGACGCCGGGCGGCTAGTGGAGTGGACAACCCCGCTGCAGTAAATAAAATCAGTTGATAGTTCAGCGCAGTCCCTGTTGCGTATCTCTCTCTGTCCTTGAGTGTGTGTGTTGTTTTTCTTTTTTTTTTTTTTCTTTTTTTTTTTTTTTTTGTTTTTTTTTTGCGCTGTTTTGCCTAGATTATGTACCAACCCGCACAGTTTTCCACGTTAAGCTATGTGCAACATGGGATAGGCCTTGGCATGTATACGTGTTATCTCTGAGGGGTTGTGCATGTCCCCATAGCTTAGTCGATATGGAGCACTAGGCGTGTGGTATTGCTCTGTGTGGCTTTGAATTCGCACTGGGGTTCTTTTCTGGCGGAAGGAGGAGTGTAGTACAACAAGCAGGCTAGGTCATGCTGCTTCTACTAACACACCTCAGCTCCTAAAGCATCTTCTAAAATGTGCTCTTCTTGCTGGCATGGGTACTTGATGGCTTGCTTTCTAGCATTCTGTTGCTGATAGACACTCACACATTTCGACTTGCTTGTTAACTTGCTTGCTTGCTTAGAAGGTTCGTTGTAGCTTTGTAAGCACTTTAAAACTTTTCAGGAGCAGTAAAACTGCTTTCTTGGTATTTCCAAGTATTACAAGCAAGCATTGCAGTGGGTGCATGCTTGCTCTGTGTTCTATAAATAATAGATCAGCGATATGGAGTCAGTTTTGACAGAGGATTTTATGATGCCATGCTTTTTAAAAATATTGCAAGCCACCATCTTTTTGTTCTGTTTACTGTACATAACCTGGCACAATTGCAAGTGGAACATTTTGACAGAGTGTAGTCTTATCATAAAACTGCCTTTTCAAAACCTTTGCAGAAGATGGCATTCGGGCCGTGCTTGCATTCATGGCCGACAGATGTGCGGATTCGTTCGAGGCCATTTTGACCGAGGTAAGTTTTAGGTAACAGTTGAGCCAAGGTGTAAAGAACTAAGCGCAGCAGACACAATATGGGAAGTTAAAAAGAATGCTGTTAGCTAAATTTCGCACAACTGATAGACTGATTTGCCTTGCTACGCCAAATGTAATGTACAGTTGACAACAATTATCCCAAATGGCCAAAGCATCAGTGGCGTAGCCAGGGGGGGGGGGGGGCTGACCGGACTTCAGCCCCCCCCCCCCCCCTACCAAAAAAAAAAAAATTTTCCGGCCGGCGCCGTGCTGCCTGTTATGCCTGGTACGTCGTCTGTGAACAAAGGCGCATAACCTTCTGACGGGCCACTATTGAAAACATTCACGACTCAATTGCTGTCTTAACGCATTGGTGCTTACACAAAACGAAGCGCCCGGGTCAGGATAATTGCGGAGGGGTGCAGCTCCAAAAGCGATGGCGCCCTCTGGTACGCTCAGCGCACGGGACGCCAGAGGCGTGCGTTGTGTCTCTTTGGGTGTGGCATGTCGCCACACAATAATTCGTCGGCTGAGTCGTTCTCAGCAAAGGAGAGTGACCCTTCGCGGTGTGGGCGGGGAAGCAACGAGTGGTCCGCACTAACTGGCTGTCAAAAAAAAAAAAAAAGAGAGACCGCCAGCCATTGATAAGGAAAGACTAAGATGAAGGGCTGAAAGGGAAAAGACGATCTTTGTATGCGTAAACAGAACCACATGCAAGTGCGGTGCAATACATTCAATACTCCTGCAAGTTAACCGAAGAAAGGGATGGGTCAGTGAAACGTGTGCTTTGGGTGGATGAATGTCGTGGGTGGGCAAAGGGCCTTTGTGGGTGAGGCGGACAGCGAAGTATGCCCCTCTCCCGCACGTCAGCCCTTCCTTCTTTTTCACGTTTCTGTGGAGCCCGGGACGGTGTTGGCGTGGCGTGCGCGCACTGCGTGTCCCCTTCTGAAAGCGGCTGTTGCAGACGGTCATTTTTCCTCCGTGACTATCCAGATTCGTTCGGCGGTATTTTTTCGCTGGAAACTGGGGAAACAGCGAGTTGACAAAAAGGGCACGCTGCGGCTCGCCGAGCGAGTTCCAGACTTATCCTAAACGTGAAGGCACGACAGTCACTAGCCCTGCCATAGGCAGATGGCGGTCACGACAGTAACAAATTCCCGATGGCCATTGTCGACGTCGGTCGCAACTGCGAAAGCCCCTCCATTGCGTCCACGGCCTGAATATCTATGATGCTAAGTTAGTGAGGGTTACTGGGCGGCGGCTGCCCGGAGCAGTGTAGTATATTCTTGTTGCTTTTAAGGGTCACTGACGCGAATTTATTTAGTAGCAATTCGAAAATGCTGTCCTCCTCTGTGCACCCTCGCCCAGTTGCGTTTTCGTGTGACGTCAAGGAGACGAGCTGGCAATTGGCTACGCTACTGCACAATCGCTCGCCGACCTTCCAACCGAGTCAGCCGGCCCAGCGTTTAGTCCGCCGGCCGCCGACGGGTCGTCGCAGTTCGCTCGCTCATTGAAACTAGCCACAACAATGTTTGTGAATGGAAGAGTGTGCCCTTTATTTACTTAGTTTAGTTTGTACGCTGTATCAGGCTCAGATTCGCTCCACACAAACGCTGCACAAGAATGGGACGCTTCGCTGAAAGTAGAAAATCTAAGCCACTCGATCAGCGAAGTCAATATAGTAAAGACAACTGCTGTACAGCGCAAAACTAGAGCGCCGCAAGCACTTTTTTGCGCTGGGTGAGCAAGCACAGCGGTCAGCAGCACGACTGCGAATGGTGCTTGCTATCATGCATATACAACAAATAATCACCGATAAAATGCTAAGAAAAGTGTAAGCAGGCAAGGCTGAGTGGCCTGAAGCAGGATTAAGAAGTTCGAAGCAACCGAATACATTTTTGGGCCGTCACGTTCACCACATACCAAGCAGTGAGTTCTCTTTGGTCAGTTTCAGTCAAATCACTCATGCTTTTGAGCCCGGTGACGCGGAATCCACTCCCACGTCATTTGCAGTTCCAGACCACTGAGCAAAATTTTCCTCCGTGGGAGCCATGATCAGTATTGACGCTTTGTTGAAGATTGGCCTTTTGAGCGTGACATTGTCTGCTGTTTTTGGCTTTTCTCACATAGCTGTTTGGTCCACGTAGCAGTAATTAATAGCAGACTAAGTCTCTGCAGAAATCACAGAAACAGCTCTCGTTTAACGTTGAATATGCTCACAGCAACACACTTTTTTAGCACTGCACGGAGGAAACAATTCGGCGGCAAGTGATGAGGCATACGGTAGCCGAACGGCTTGTTGCTTGTTAAAGGTCACTGAAGGGCAACCAGCAAGTTGGTTTCCAAACGGAATCGGACCTCCCCATAAGCCATTTCAAGCATTGTGATTCAGTGCCAAGATGCCTACTGCTGAGAATCGCTATTCAAATGCTGATCAAATGTGACGCGAAACAAGCGACTGGCCAGTCCGACTGTTTGCATCATGATAAATTGGACAGCAATGTGAAGGCAGCGGTGATGTAAATGAGCAATATAGAAGCAACCGAATACAATGTTACCGCATACCAAGCAGTTTGGTCAGTTTCTGTGAAATCACTCATGCTTTCCCAAACTCCCACATCATTTGCAGTTCCAGACCACGGAGGCAAGAATTTCCCGTCCGTGGGAGCCATGATCAGTATTGACGCTTTGTTGAAGATTGCCTTTTGGGGCCACGCAAGTGTTAGCGCCGAACGAACTGCTTGTGCATAGCTCGCGTGCCTCCTTGGAAAGCGGTACTGCCACCCCAAGTATGGACGAGTAGCACCTTTCAGCGGCAGCCAAGAAAGAAGTTGTGCACGTCAGACCATTTAAGCCCTTCCGGACGAAGTGGTGCGTTTTCGCGATTTTCAACCTTATTTAAAAAAAAAAAAGTGATGCATAAGAGGGGTATAATAGTGTTCTCTGTGAGCTAATCTATCAAATCTAGAGAAACTTGCTTTTTAACTTCAGTGCCATTTTAAGTTGTGCTCGAGTGTATTGTGCGGTAGTAATATCTTCTTTATTGCTGCAAAAACCAAAACAGTTGGTATACTGACGCTTGGTTTTATGAAGCCTTTGCATTCCTAATTTAAGTACTGAAATTCGCAGAGAACCTGGCCTAACAATTTTATGACTATACCGAATTGTTAAAGTCCTTTTGGGTTCATTTAACCATAGTGTTTGCTTTGGGTTTTATATGAGGGGTGTTTTGCTTTTTCAGGCAGACGTTCCTTTTGCTCCCTGCCTCCTGTCGGCAAACGGGGAAGTGAGCCTCCACATCGACGGCGAGCTTGTCTTGACTGCGTCTTCGTTGCTGGGGGGGCTGTGTTGTCTGTTTGCGTCATTCTGGGTTTTCAACATCCAGTATCCCAAGAAAGGCGCACAGGGTTCTTACATTTGTGGAGCATGCCTTCTTGGGCCTTGCAAGCACCAAACCACGTGTGAAGGCCTTAGAACTCATTAACTTCTACCGCATCAATTCCACTCACTAATACCTTAGTTGTTTTCAGTCCTGCAATCATTGGAATGGTCAAAAAGATGTGTATTCTTATGTTCCTTTTCCTTCTTTTTTTTTTTTTTTCTGAACATGGGATATTTGATCGGGCCATTCTGTATGCTGATGATACAACCATCTTTTAGTGAAACAGTAATGTTAATGAACAAACTTTAACTTTTAAGAATTATCTAAATAATGTTGCCAACTGGTGCCAAATGAATCAATTAAAAATTTTCTGAAAGACACGAATTTCACGGCTTTTTGTTCTCGCTCTAAAGAAGCTGTCGCGTTGCCACCCATTCTGTTTTATATCCTTGCAATTCACCCTTCAGACTGGTCACTTTTCTTGGTGTTGTACTAGACAAACACGTGCGTATCAAACTTACATCTAACATTGCCGTTGGCATTCGTGTCTTGATCAAAACGCACTGTTATTTTCCACAGGATATTCTTTGTTCTTTATGTAACTCATTTATCCATAGCCATCTCTGCTGTCTGTCACCTGGTACATCATTTATCTCTTGTGCATTTCCCACCTACAAAATCAAGCACTGCACATGATTACTTTAATTCCATTGAGACTGTCTTACAATATTACTATGACCTTCCCATTCTGCCATTAGCGCTTGAGTTTGAACTCAGAAAGTAAGCACGGTGGTATTTCGTTCTCAGAATGATGGCCTTCAGATTAGTTGCATTAGTAAGAACTACTTGACTAATAGAAACTGCACCCGCTTTTCACATCACTCTAACCTATTCCTCAAGTGAAAACCAACTAGGGGAAACATACAGCTTATTTCTCAGCAGTTGCTTTGTGGAGCTTGTTACCTTTCAAAACATTAAATCATTACACAGCTCTCGCTCATTTCACCACCAATTGGAAAAAAAAAATGTTTTTGTTGTAAACCACTGCAACCCTTCTTTTTTTCACTTTGTTCTTGTAAGTACTGACGCGTTCTTGATCCGCTAGTATTGTATTATGCTTTCGCTTACCATGCGGTTGTGTTTTTGCCTATCTTTTTTTTTTCGCGTATTTCCAGTTCTTGTGATAATATTGTTGTAAAATATTGTTTCTAAGTTTTTATTCAACTAGCATTGTATTGCTGTTTTCCATTCAATGTACCATTTGTGCTTTCTCATAGGAGGTCGCCCTGAGTTTTTACTTCGGAACCTCCTTGTGTACAACATGTACCCTGTAAACTTGTGTGCGCGAAAGTTCATTTTGAAATAAACCTGAAACCGAGAAAAACCTTGTGAAATAAATTCCCCCTTGTGACCTTGAAAAAGCCCCTCGGAAGGCCTACAAAAGTCCCCAAACTTTCGTGAAACTCCATTAAAAAAAAAATAAATGCTTCCCTTGAATCTCCTAAAAACTGTCCTCAAGAGGCCTACAGAACTCCCCAAGCTTTCATACAACTTCATTAAAAAAAATAAATGCTTCCCTTGACCTCTTAAAAACTCCCCTAAAATAACAAGTACCCTCCAGTGAGCCAAAACAGACTCCTACTCAACCACCTGAAAATTCTATAAACATCACTAAACGCCCTTGAGGAAGTAAAAAATACTTTATTTTAATCTTAAAATTCTCCAAGCATTTCTTAATACCTCCTAAATACTACCTTTCTATCTCCTAAAAACACCCTGTTTTGAGGAGGTAAAAGAAGCCTCCCCGCCCCATGTAAAAAACTCCTAGAAGGGGGATCACTAGAGGACAGGCGATTTAGAACCTCTTGGGAGTATATATTTTTTGAGGGTCCGTACTATAATGGTGCCCTATAAATTTGCGAAGAACAGCAGCTGGTGATAGTTAACCGGGAGCCTAAATGCGACAGGCAGATAATGGGGCAATAAACAATCCTGCATAGACTACGGCCTGGTCTCTGAGCACACGTACGAGCGGCTAAACGAAATGGCGATCGATGGAAGAAGGAAAAAGCATCCTGGGTAATATGTCGCGTATAATCCTGAAATTTGACAGTGGAGGGGCAGGCGGTATAGGCAGAACACAACGGAAATCGGGAACCAGAAATTAAGCGAAAAAGAGACCATAGACATGGGTAATAACGTCGAAAAAGAATCAGAGACCCAGCCCACAAAAGTGTGGGAATATGACGAGCTTGTATGCAAAAAGAAATAGACAGTCAGAATAAAAACCGTTGGAGGGGTAAAAAAAACCATTAAGCTGGTGGGACAAGGGATATCAAACTGGCTATAGAAGAAAGAAATGGTATGGGATGTCAGAAAGGAGAGGTTGCAGCCGGTACCGAGAAGAGAAATGAATGGTAGCAAAAACTAGTACAAAGCAAAAAAATGTCCCGCGCCTTCCCGCGGGAGAACACGAGTAAATGCAGAGCATTGTGGCCTCAGTTACTGATTGAAGGCAGTGTTGCTTTCCGGCGCTTTCCGTGATGCTGGAGTAGCAGAACGCGAGTAAAACGTGGGCACGAGCGGCAACCAAGTGGAAGGAAAGGAGCAAAAACGCAAGTGGACTGAAACACGAGCGAACCGCTAGCCGCTATAGTTTGCAGCGCGCGCAGTAGAGGAAGAGCAGTACGGGGGGCAAGAGCGCGCATGCGCAGCAGCGCGCGCGCTTCCACCATACCACACCGCGCTGTGCAATCACGCACCTTGTTAGTTAGGAACGAGACCGCGACGGAAGCGAACGGGCTGACTACGGACGCATGCGCGCGCCAGCTGCTGTTGAGAGAGAGGAGGGAAGGAGAGGCGAACCTGCTGCGGACGCGAAAACTGTTGACACCGTCCGACGCAGGAACAGCGAGGCTAAGAATGCTCTGCATTTAAAATTAAAAGTGCGAGATGAATGATGGGTGTCAGATATATGTGCCAAGAATGAAAGCAGCCCCCCAAAATATCTGGAATAATTTAAAAGCATTGAGAACGACGACTGAAGAGGGTGCAGGCTCGGATACTACATGAGGACGGTAACGTTTACTTTGGGGAGGCGTGCTTTAAGTTATCTTCGGTGGAGTCACTGCAAGTAACTTTTAGTCAGAACAGGCGAAAATATCTCGGGACCGGGACACAGGTGGTCAATAGGACACGACAGGTGAAAAATTTAATATGGAATTTTTCGAACTAGGAAAAGGCAGGCAAAGTGTTCCAAAAATACAGCAACAGGACCGGACGGAATACCAATAGAGCTTCATGATATGACAGCACAGGGAACGTGACGAGGAGCAGAGAGACACGGGACAAGGACAGAAAGGCACGGGACGAGCGCTGTCCCGTGACTTTCTCTGGTTTTCGTCTTGTTCCCTGAGCTGTTATATCATGATTTCAAACCAACCGGCCCAAATTTCCCCTTTGCAATTGAGCTTATCAACCGGCGGAGACCAGCGGGAAAGGCACACTTGCATAAGGCCAGTCGATAGCGCTATAAAATCTGAGAGAATTCCAACTGCAATGGCGCGAAAACAGAATGAGTTTGATTAGTAAAGGCAAGGAGAGAAGGACAAGGCTAGCTCATACAGGGCCGATTACGTACCGCAGTGCTCTCTAGACTAGCTATACACAAGCCACCAAATCTGAGCTTTTGAGGTGGGTTGAGAGAGTGAGAGAGAGAAAACATTTATTGAAACAACAGGGACGGGGTAGGGGAGAAAAAGAGTTGGGAGCTGTGGGTGGCCAATCCTATTCCTGTAGGCCGCATGCCATCCTCGCCCGAGAGATCAGGGCCTCCTGGTCTTCGAGCTGGCAGCTCTGCAACGCACACTCCCACTGCTCAAGGGTAGGGGATCTGGGTGCTGGAGGGGTTGGTGGGGCACGTCCCGACGAGATGAGTTGTGGTGTTAGGCTCATCGCATTGGGGGCAGTTAAGTGGGTAGTTAGTAGGATATATGTGGTGGAGATGGAGGTAATTGTAATACGTGTTGGTTTGAAGTCGGTGCCAAATGTGGGCGTCAGCGTTGAGAGTAAGGAATTTTAGGGGAACCACAAAACGGATTTCGACCTGGTTGGCGCTTAGAAGTCCATAGTTCGTACTACCCCAGTACATCGAAATGACCGACAGCACAGGGCAGACCTATATGGCTAATGTTTCTGGACATAAAGGGAGCCTATGACAACGTAGATAGGGGATTGTTGTGGCATGTGCTGGAAGAAGGTGGGATTGAATTAGAGTTTATAGGGCTGCTCAGTGCAATGTATGAGGATAACAAGGCCCAAATTACATGGGAAGGACGCACAGACACAGAGCCCACGCACATTGTAAGGGGGTTAAAACAGGGGTGCCCTCTTTCGCCTCTGCTGTTCACACGATTGGAGGTGAGTAGATTAGGCTTTGACTTGTCGTACCAAAACAGTGGAGAGCTGGTGGAGCAACGGATCCCGGGACGGATGTACGCGGACGATATAGTGTTGATGGCAGATAATTCGGAAGACCTACAGAAACTAGTCGACATTTGCGTTGAGGAAGCAACGTACAGCCTCCCAAATTATTAATAATATAGTGGGAGCGAACGACCGATCGCTTGTCAGCAGCTTTCTGACGGTGTTCACCGGCGAAACAGGTGAGAGTACGCGCACACGCAAAGAACTATCTGCTGTGTGAGCGTCGCTGCTCCGCTGTTCTCCTCAGGGGCAACACACCCCCTGTGTGTCTTATCTTGCAAGGCCGTTTCGCTACCGCCATAGGTAGCTAAGCATCGTGGGGAACGGTGTTATTTTCTATCAGATTTTTTATTTATCGCAATATATTGTGCAGCGGCCTGAGGCCATTCCGGCCAGAAAAACCCATCCTGTACGTTATACTTTTATTTATCTTTCCAGTGGCCTTCCTCCGACGCTGTGCGGGGCAAGATGATCCGAAAGAAAAAAACAAACGCGTATTTGATATGCGCATAGCTTCAAATAACCACGTTTTTCGTGAACAAAGTCTTTCAGATGCAGTTTCGGGAGGTGTACCACTCTCAAGGAAACAGCGTACAGACGACACTCATAAAGCAGATATAGCCCTATGCCGCGCGCGCGTACTCTCGCCTATTTCGCGCTGAACACCGTGATAAGACGCTGACATGCCGATCGGTCGTCGCTCCCATTATATTATTAAAAATTTGGAGGCTGTACCTAAGCTCAGTTTTAACCCACAGAAATCATGGGCCATGGTATTTAACGAGGAAGCTAATACAGCGGCAGTAGGATTCTCACAGGAAGCCATACCATTAGGTAAATCCGTATTGTGAGCATTCTTGGTCAATCTACCGTACCGGTTGGCAACAGTCGCTCTTGGTGCGGGATCTTCGGGACTGCCATCAGTGCTTCCTCTTCATCTGTACATTATCATCATCATTAGTGAACGTGCTCTAGCACTTCGTCCTATCTCTGTAAATACTCATGTCATCATCATGGTGTGTACTCCGCGTGCCTAGCCGAGCCTCCGATTAAAACGGTCGGCATGCCCGTGTGAACCTTGTCCTCTCAGTATAAATACTTGGGGATCTGGCTCAACCTAAATGTCTAATGAGCACCTCAACTAACGCAGCAATAATGAAACATCGAGGTCGGTGGTAGTATGCATGAGGTATAAAGCAAAGCTTTTTGCCTCTACCCCCAAGGGTTCTTTCGCGACCGTTGGTGTCAACAGGAAAACTCCCGCGAACAAATAAAAAGTTACTGGCACCGCCAGGAATCGAACCTGAACTAATAGAGTAAACAGCTAGAGCGAGAGCCCGTTGTCTTACCGATTGAGCTACGAGCTCACGGGGGAGACGGGGAAGACCATGTGGTGCACTCACAAGCACATCTGCGGGTTTACCCCTACACTTTCGCTGAATGCCACATGATAGCGTCACGCGACCTCTCGCGCCGCTGTGCGGTCCGCCCACTACGGCACGTGTAGCGGCCGTGTGCGCGCCTTGCGCATGCGCAAGGAGTTGAAAAATTAAAGGAAGCTCACACCAACGCATGGCATCTCACTTCTAGTATGCCATTTTGCTAAAGCCTGTGGCCTCCAGTGTTCACCAGCAAAATCAGAGACCCTTGTCGTCCGCCCTCATGCCAAATTCCACATCAAGGAAGAAATTCAAATACTCCTTGATGGCCGGGCATCATTCCAAGCCCCAGCATGAAGACTCTGGGCCTACATCTCCTGGCCAACACCAAGAGTGACGTATCCTTAAGGCCTCAAACACAGCATCATTAAATCATACACATGATCAGGCGAGTTGCCACCAAGAAACGAGGCCTCAAGGAAGCCGATACCTTTCGATTAATTCAAGCTTTTGCCCTCTCGAGAATCACTTACGTCACCCCCCTGTCTTCTTATCGGCAAGTAGGACATAAAGATGCTTGATATAATGATTAGAAAGAAAGGCGATTGAGCAGGCCATTGGTCTTCGCATGAGTGCGTCCACGGAATGGCTGCTTAGGATGGAGCTCCACTACACCGTGGAAGAGCTGATTCATCTTTCTAAACAGAAGCTCCGATTGAGCAGAACTGCCGTGGGTCGCCGCATCCTTCAGCGGATTTGCTGGGCAGCACAGAATGTCACACCGCGTGATGTACTCCCGACTCTTCGCCGAGTTCGGGAGAGAACTAAAGCTAAAGATGCTCCCTTTGCTCAGAAATATGAACCCTCACACGACGAGGGTCGCCGACAAGCATGGGCTCAACACACCACCCTCGGCGGGGATCATGCAGTTATCACCAGACGCTCCAACATGAAGGGTACAATTTTGCCTCCAGACTAACCTCCTTGCGCTCAAGGCCCAAGACATGACGGCAGCAGAAGAAGCAGCCATCGCCTTGGCTCTCACTCAACCAGGGTTCAGAAGGTAGTCACCGACTCCAAACAATCCTACGGAATTACCAGTCGGGTACGTGGGTGTTCCGAGCTGCACAGCGTGCGCTAAAAAACCACTCCCTAACCGGTTCCATTCAGCTCATCTGGACGCCCGCTCACGTTTCCAAGGAGGGCAACGAATACGCCCCCCAACAAGCACTCTTACCCCCCAGCTATGGAGCTGCACAGAGACAGTCAACCTCTTGTGACGTTCAGGGACATAACCAGCATTACCGCCTTCTGAGACAGCCCTACCCTCGCCTTAGCCTGACTTTTCCAGAGAACAGCAAACTGCCTTACGCTCGTACAATGTGCTCCTTCCCACACCCGACGCGTTTTCCCTTAATGCACCCGAATCGCCACGACGCTGAATGTAAATTTTGCTCAGAAGTAGGAACACTCCGCCTCATAATCGGGGTGTGCGACTTTAGCCCTGAGCCCACT